>WBMZ01015504.1:0-40574 GCA_013400975.1 Atrichornis clamosus
TAAGAAACGCAAACCCACCACGCCAGGGTGTTCAGTTACCTCACTGGAGTGGTACTGCTCCTTAAATCCTCTTTTGGAAGGAATTTTGTATATGCACTTTTATCATGAGTAGTATTTCTACTTTTTTTCCCTCTGTTCATTCAGCTGCTTTATTTCACCCTGGTGTGAGGTTTTGGAAAGGAAAACACAGTCTTTCAACAGGGGTTACAGCTTTGCACTTTCTGCTTGCCTGTGAAGATGAAATGTTTGACTCCAGAAGTGTGTTTTAGCAGCTTAATAAAACAAAGAGGTAGCACCCTTGACCACCTTGAACAGTATCAGAATCTGCCTGTGGAGCTGTGTGCCCTTCAGCCAGCCCCAGGGACGGTGAGCAGAGCCGGTGCTGGCTCTAACCCTGTTGGCCTGTGTGTTCCTGCACGTAAACGAAACACCTGCACTTGGAAATTTTTCACATATGCCCTGTGGTTCACTGTGTGAAGTGAGGTCGTTATTGCTGCTTTAGCTCATTAACATCACCTCTGAGTCGCCCAGTCCACAGACATCAGTGCATTGCCTATTGGAGCTACCTTCAACATATTTTTGTAATAATAACCTAGCATCAGGCTAAGGATGTTCTCTAGATCAGTTATCCATTGCTCCTGGGCTCTCTAAAGTACATCATCTGTTAGTTTAAGAGCCTCTGCTTCTGCCTCTAGCAGTTTCCATAATGGGAGTATCTATTAATTCACAAGGGCAGATCAACTTATTCAAATGCTTCAGATGCTGTTATACACATTTTATTGCCATTTGAAAAAAAAGACACAAATCATCTGCATGTCCTAACCATGTCTTACCTTTCACGCATATTTGAAACTGGTGGAGTGTGTTTGATCCTCAGACTTCCCATAACATCGTTGTCAGATCCATAAATCTTTGCAGATGCCTGGGAGGATTTTCTTCAGTGTCACTGCTTTCTTTCCATTCGTTTTCAAGCTCTACTTTGTGTTTTCACACACCTAAGGTCCTGATAGGACAGAAGAACTTGGTTTTGGACAAGTCATCCTGACTTATTCCTTTAAAAAATTCATCATATTAATGCTCTTTATTTTTCTTCAGAACTTCTGCAGCTTTTTTTTTTTTGCAGACACCAGTTCATGTTGCTACAGGAATTTCTCTTCTGGGCTTGTATTTCACTTTGAAGTCATGCCTTTGTAGGTTTATGATCATGTGTGAAGTCTAGATGGTGCAGAAGCTTAAGATTTGTCAAAAATATCCCCTAAGGTTTGTAATCTATTTCAGCTGTACTGCACAGTATGTACTGACATCCAGTGACAGTGGTAAATTCTTTTTTATTTGAGTATAATTTTCCTGTGATAGTTCTACACTTCCAATCCTTATGCCCCCAAAGTGTCTCCTGTAAAATACTGCTTTGTCCACTATTTATGGTTTATCTACCTTTTCAGTGTAGTGACCGGAATTTCTAGGAACGTACCCTTGAATACATCCAATGAGTTTGTTGCTGCCTTTTATTGTGGCTTAAAAATGATGCAGCTCCTGTGTTCTCAAAGTTCTCATCAGATTTTCCCAGTAAGATATGCTTTTTATTTTGGGCTTCAACAGGATCTGTATTAATCTGTTAACAGGTAAACCATCGTGTTTATACAGATTCTGATTTTTCCACCACGAAGTTGGAGGTTTGAAAATGCTTTATTGTCTTCGCTTTCTTTGAACAGGTCCAGAGGTATTTTTTTCTAAGGTCTGGCCAAAGTAACTCACACAGCACCTATTTTTATTTTGCTGTGATTCAGTTTTAGATGGCACTCCATCTTATGAGTAGTGCCATTAGGTTTTTGCTGAGTGTCTCTATATACTAGATTGTCAACCGTAAGGACTCCTATTCCATTTAATATTTCACTCTACCCTTTCTGGACTTGTGCAGATGCTATATGAATGTATGAGAAGGTATATACTGCAAGAGTTGTCTTCTAGACAGACAAATGAGTGTACTTCAACTCCTTCCTCTGTCAGATTTTCCAATCTGACATGGTGTCCCAAAGCAGATTTTAATTCCTGAAGAGGGCCTGTAAATGATGTCCTTTAGGCTGGTTAGACTGTAGCTGGGCTCTAGAGAAGAAGAAAAGAGGATGAGATCCTGTGCCCTCACATAATCTAGCAGAAAAAGGAAGACTGTGTGCTGCACAGTATCTCAGGCTCCGCAGAGACCCTTAGTTCTGATTTTTGATTTTGGTAGGTACAGAAGGCCCATACTCACTTCTCTCACGCTGTTGGTAATCCCAGGTGCTGAGGCTTCCCCCTTTTTCCATTATGCTCAGCCGTATGCTGCTGCTGTCCCCTGTCCCACTGCACTTAGAAGTATCTGAATACTTGCAGCCTGGGAGACATCAGGCATCCCTTAAAAACACCAAGAAAAGTTTCCTCGATATTTTCTGCTGGAAGACAAGTTCTCAGGCATCCGATAGACTATGAAATTGTTGTCATGCTTCCTGAAGCTAAGACAAATATTCTTAGAAGTGGCTCTGTTGTCACAGTTGTCACACAGGCATTAAGGTTTGTCCAAATGCTTACATTTAAACCTGCATTCCCCAGTATGCCTTCATGACGTTATCAGCCTTGCTGGTGTAAACTATATGGATGTAGAGGCTTAGATTCGACATTCCAAGTTGTTGTTCCCATTCTGGTGGGGCAGTTCAGGTAACATAACCATGTGATCTATGTACATTTTCTCATTCTGCATTGCAGCAAAAGTGAAAGTGGCTGCACTGTTGCTAAATTTTCCATCCCTGCTCTGCAAGGACCTGAACTGTAAATTTCTCTCTGCCTATGCTGTGCAGAAGCCTTTGCTCTTATACATTTCATGAATATCCTTAACCAACAACACTGGCACAGCTTTCCTCCTTTATTGCCTTTTCAACTTCTAGAAAAAGATGAGTTCAAACTAGCAGATATCCTGAAATCCTAGACCAATGGTCACTGTCATCACACAGAGTAGCTTAGCCTCTTCCTTAGAGCAAGTCCAACATAACTGAAGTGCATTAAAATCAGTGGGCATGTGATGTCCAACTAATCTGCACATGCACAGCAAATCTGAGCAACCAGTGCAGGAACAGCCATGGCACAACACATACACAATGTGTCAGATGTTTGCTGTTGATATACACATTTATATGCCTCTTATATGGGCACTTTTGATCAAAAAATGTGAGGCCTCTAGCCAACGGCAAATGTATCTGGTCTTAGAACATGAATGGTTTGGCAAGAAGTCCTGCTTCCTGGGGGCATTTTCCTTCGAATAATGTGGTCATCCAGACACTACATGCTTCCTGTGATAATGCTCTGCCACATGCTTTCCTTCAACTACTTTTTGTACCTTGATGGTACCTTCATACTTTTTTTTTTTTCATTTATACATCTGTTTCTGGCTATAGAGCTTTCCATCACATTTCATGTCATGAATGACTCTTTTGACCCAGGAAGTAGTTTTTGGCTCCTTTCCTGTCTTTGTTCATGCTTACTGTGTCCTTCCCTGTCTGAAATCGCTCTCATTTTTCTCTTAGAGATGATTCACCTGACTATTGCAGCTGTTGCTTTGTTCCTTCTATACATATTTTCTGATTTAAATTCATCTGATGCCCAGGAACCATTTCTTTTGCATATCTCTGTCTCTGTCTCTAAAAGTGTTTCATGAAGTCCCTTTGCATCACCTCGAGATGATTCCCTATTTCCTAGAGAAAATATTATCTTGTCTGTATCTGAGAAACAATTGGTCTCTTTGCCCATGGTTCAATTCTGCTCTTGTCTTGATGAACTCTGATTAGACTTTTGTCTCAGTAGCACCTTTCTACTTTCTTCCAGACTAATCTTTAAGATTTGTGTGGACATCTCCAAACCTAGCATCAAGTAATCTATTTCCTTCTACCAAATCCCAGAATACTTTTGTCATAATCCTGAAAGTCTAGCCATGAATCACTGATTGGTTTCTTCTTCCTTTTTTAAGGAAAAGAATTATCCTTGGCTGTACTGCCTCTCATTTGTGCCAAGTTTAGTGCCTGCACTCTTTCCAAACATTCCTGTAAGGAAGCAGTATGCTTTGCATGGGTGAATTATGAAAAAAAACCGACCTACCTCTGTGCACATGACATTTCCTAAAGACCACAATTTAGTGAAATGAAGATGTAGTTTAACCAGCATTAGGCAAAGTCAGTTCTCTTTGAACAAGATTCTTAGTGCCTTAAAAATTTCAGTTCTTAAATTCAGTGTAAGAGCAGTTCAAACCTAATCTCCAAACGGGTTGTCCTCAGTAAACTTATCAAAGCTGCACTGACAATCTATCACTAGTTCCAACAGTGATTAAGGAGCAGCTTTTTTTCCAGAGAAGTGTATGAAATAAATTCCGAATTCTCTCAAAGCAACTTATATACGAAACATGAAAGTGTGAGCTGAGCAACTTGACTCTGGAGTATGCTGCTTGCTGTTAAGATGATTTAATGGCAGAAAAAGAGCTCAGATTTTCCTGTAGCTGTAGTAATACAGTCTGTACAGCTGATTTCCAGGTTGTCAACTTAAATGAAGTTGAAAACATGCTGACAATTCAGTAATGTTTTCTTTTCAGCTGTTCAAATGCTGTGGCAACAGATTACAGCTGGATTGTTAGTACTTAACAAGACCATTACAAAAAGAAAATAATAATTGGGAGAGAGATGAAAAGAGAAAAAACCATGGAAATTAATTTAATGAAAAACAAATAACTTTCATTACCCTAAGAGATCTAAAAACAATAGGAGAAAAACGAGTCCATGATGTATTCCCTTTAGAGTTTTATGTACCAGTTTTAAAGCTTTCTGCATTTTTTTCACTAGGAAAAGAAAAAAAAAGCAGGCAAATGATCTTCTGCTAATTCCAACTGTTAAATAGAATGACATACCAAACATTTCACTGAATGTGTTTTGGATAAATGTTGTCATTTCTGAGTTCCAGCATAGCCCACAGTATTCTAATTTTGTTGCAGTGGTGTGTGCTTTGGAGATCTACAAGCCTGTCTTGAGGTCAAAAATTATCATCATACAAGCACAAACCTCGGCTCTGACTTGCAGCAGAAGCTTTAAAGCAAAATTTATTTATATTTATTTCTGGTTTCATGGAGGTATTTTCATTTCAGAAGGCTGCATAAAGAAGTTCAGTGCAGAATGCAAAGTAAGAACAACATCTGCACAAAATGATTTTGGAAATATCTGCAGAAATTGAGTGAATGAGTGAATGTGTTTGTCTATTTGTGCATGTGTATGCATGTTGTGGGAGAAAGAGAGTTAATTAATAAAGGTATTGTAGATGATCCGTCTATCAAGAGTACCACTCATCTTTCACATCAGTGCTGTCCAATATCTATTCAAGTGTACAAATCTTATGAAAGGTTGGCAAAATAAACAGACTTATCCAGGGTATGGAACAGGATATAGATCCTGTGTCTCTCTTCTAGCTCCTGATATAATAAGTAAAGTAGATTTTGTCTACAGGAAGGCTTAGAATACCTACACCAGTTTCTCCACCCCTGCTTTCCTGGTCCCTGATGATGCCACTGACCAGGAAGCAGGGACAGATACTTTCTCTCAGACATTCCTAGACCACCTTTACCATCGCTGATCTGATTTCAGGATAGAAAGTGTTCTTGGAAGCAGCTAAGTAGTTTTACAAAGAGTGTATGGCATGTTTTCCCCATGCAGAAGACATCTTTCCTTCCAACAGGAAAAGTAAAGTGGCCTACAAAAAAATAGTTTTGCCTTTCTTGTCTAAGCTGCTCAAAATAGATAAGGACACAAAAAAATTCAGAGCAGCTGTCCAGCCATGTATGCACCATTTTAGCAGGTTTGATCTGGTTATACATCAACTGTACAATGGCAAGTTCAGCAGAATCCTCCATTCATTTCTAGGCAGTTACAGTGCAATAAATAATGAAGCAACTGGTTGTACTTATTTCAGTATGTCCCAGATGTCCATCAATGTCATTAAAATGGAATTCAAACTATAACCATTTTTAAAAAATAGGGAAGATGTAACAGAAAATGTTTACTAGGGTGAAAAGAATGGTCAATTTGAAACATAAATGCAAGCAGAATACCATACAGAAGGCTCTTGATTAATGGTGTCTATATAAATGTTAACAGAAATTGCTACGCTGCATTTCATATTTTCTGTTTTAAGAGTATCCATTTTAAAGCATATTTACAGCAGAAAGCTAAATATTCTCATTCCATCCAACCAAGCTAGTAGGCAAGTCACCATGCAAGGAGAGCTTAAAAATTCTGGTGTGCTGCCATTTGCTATGAATCATACACAATCTTATTATCTGACGCCCCTTGAACAATGATTTTTAAAACAACATCAGTAGTAAATACATTTAATTCCCAGAAGAGCCACAACAATTACTTAGTGCCAAGGAGTTTGATTTGCAAAGGAAACAGTGCATATCTGTAAATCTATTTAGCAGGAGAAGGCAGGCCACCATCAAGTCTTGTTCAACAGTTTGACATCAGATTTATTTAACCACTTGGGATAGTTTGGGAGGGAGAAGAGGGCTTTCTTGGACTTTTCTGAATCATCCACCTACATGGCAAGCACAGGTGATTGCAGGACATGCTGGCTCAGTGCCACCGTGTCACCAGCCTGTGGAGAAGCAGCTCCCGTAACCTCTGCACCAGTGGCAGCAGTGCATGGCCCAGAGCTCAGCTCCGGCAAGGAACAGCTGCAGCCTCCGCTGTGCCCAGTGTCACCTCCAACCATCCTAAATCACCCGGTCTCCCCTTTTCTCTTGGCTAAAGGGAAGATATTTTGAGCATAAGTATAGAGGTAAGTTCAAATTCAGGCTACTGGGTTTACACAGAAATGCCACATTTGCTCTGGTCCATGCATCTGCAAGCTGCAAAATAATTGGAAGAAGAGTTTGTCCTTTTAGGAATAATCTAAGAGCCTGCTTACAAATGCACCATGTTCAGATATTCTGAAATTAATATCTCAGATATTTTGTGTTAGTATCTAATACTCTGCCCTTTAGCACATATTCGAGCAGTGGTTCCCCCGCTACTTTATACAAGATTATTCTACAGTTTACAGAGCCTTTGGAGAACTCCACTTTTAAAGGCTTTAGGCATACATCAGTGGGAAAGGGCTGCCGTGTTACATTGCAGCTCAGCTTAAGTGACACCAATCAGTCAGGTCTCTGAACAAACAGACCTCTGTCATACTCCTTGGCTCTGCATGAGTTCTGAATTTTCAGTGCATTTGGAAGGCATTCATAAACAAACTCTGTCCATGCTGCAAACTGAACAAAGGCTCTGTAGTTGTGATCTCCTTGTAGTTCTGCTAATTTGTCTCTCTCAGGTCCAGTCTGCCTGCAGAATCATCTAACACATTTGCATAGTTCATTTTTGCAGTTTATGATAATCTGTAGCCTGCTTACAGAAAATAAAAGGTTTACATGAATCTGCAGTCTGTGTTTGAGTGAAAACTTCTGCATATGTTTGAAATAAATGGGCCAGAGGGGAAGAGATCACAGTTCCATGCGAGTCCTATAAAGGTGGTATTTGGGTGGGAGGCATTTCTAGATAGACAGCTGGGTAGGCTTGAAAAGAAATTGAAAGAGTGGCTAATATCACCCTTCAATTTGGCATCTGCAATGAAGACAGACACTAAAACCAGGTTTCATCATTGCTCAGAGAGCTACTTTTTGGGCCTCTGTGACACTAGACATTATGTGGTGCCTGAAAGGTACAGCCGGAGGCATTGTGATATGAGAGTGGTAAGCACACGTTGCAAAATGCATTATGTACGTTTTTTATATTTCTAAAGTTTCAGCTTACATATTTATTTCAATAAAATATTGTTGAGGACATCGTTTCCCAGTGAAGATTTGACTCTTCACCACAATAGCATGACAAGATGCTTATAGAAGCCCACAGATCAGCACAGTTTTGCAGTCTGCCATCACCCATAGTTCTCTTTCAGCTGTAGTGCTTCTACATTCCTCTGTCCCACTGAACATGCTTTCTAAGTTGCACCCACCCATTTCCTCAGTGTCTTGCTCTGAATTGTATTTTGTTGTTCTCCTAGCCTGATCCAATCAAAGGATATGACAAAAAAAGGAAAAGAAACAATTGCACACACTGCCAATGATCATCACCTTTTTTTTCTGAGATTTGAGGTCAGGTTGTTATTACTTTTGTTTGACTTTTTTCCTTTCTTCCAGGGTGTTTCCATTTATTTCCCAGTACCTATGTATCTCAACAGTATTATATGCCATCAATGTTACCCATTGCTGCATGAAAGACAAAAACTCCCTTCATACTTCAATGTGCCAAGCAGATAAGTTTTTTTCCAGTCCCCATGTACAGTTCAGGCAATGTATAAACCTCATGTTTTCGAGACTCTGTTCCAGTCCCAAGTTTCAGCCAAGAGATGATTATAACCTTTGCTTCTCACTTTAGATTATTCACTAAGTTGTTAAATTATATCAGTCCCCAGAATCACCATGAGCCTCTGGTTTTGAATGGGGTACATCCATATTTACTATCACCCTTTGATTATGGCATTGCAGTCAGCTTTCAATCTGCATGACAAGTTTCCCTTTTCGACTCAATTTGAATTAATTTTGAGATTACCATTTTGTGCGACACGGTAATTAAAGGTGCGAGTGCAATCTAAACACAGACATCTACAGCTTTTCCTTCACTCATGAATGTTGCAATTCTATTTTTAAAAGCAGTTAATTAGCATGGCAGAGTGTATTCCTTCCAAACTAAGGTTGCTTGTTGCTCGTAGCTCTTTTATACAAGAAGAAGGGAGGAGTCAGGCCCAGCAAGTATAAGCAAAAGAAGGCATTCCAGAAGCCTTCTTGAGCTCCATCATTCCTGATAGCACCAGAGTGTCATCAGTGTTAAAACATAACACAGGAATGGCCCCTACCACATACTCTAGATAGCAGCAGTTGGGATGAGGAAGAGTTATCTCAGTCCAGTACTGCATGCATTTAGGCAGACCAAAATGCCTGGCCTTACTAAAATAGTAACCAAAATAAAGAAATGTGAAATTTACACCTTCCACTGAGCTCTTCCTTATTTGATTCCAGGTCCTTTTGCACTCTGCTTTGTGCCTGCAATCTGGCATGCACTCAGGATCCAACACTCAGATCAGACTGCTCTAGAGAGCAAAACATGTGGGAGAGTCTCATCAGAAAAAGTAACACTGGCAGACACTCCTAGTATTATAGATTAATCCAGTTTGGGGGAAAAGGTGTAATCAAGTTTGCCTTAATATTTTTTACTACCTACAACAGACTTCTTTGGATAAAACAGCTTTCAATCATTAACCGTGCTTTATATGCAGTCTGCTGAGACAACAGCTGGGTCTGTTAACAGGCCCTGGCAAAACAGTCTAAACAGCCTTTGTACTTTGTGTGTTGGAAACAAAGGGAAGGCTCTGCTCCTGTTGGTCTTCTTGTACTCTCTGTTGGGGTTTTGATATACTTTATCTTGATTCCTTCAAAAAAATCTTAATCCTGGTCCATAAATGTTTTTCACAAGAGCTAAAAGTACCTTATCAGCTCGCCCCTTGGTTTTCTCTAACAATCACACAGATACAAAGGGAATGATACATGCTGCAGAGGGATTAACTACTTTGACCTGAGGGAAAAAGCTGTAGAGTTACAGGTGAGATTGTAATACCTGTCTCTTCTCAAAAGAGATATCATGTCTGGTCACCCTCCTGATTGCATGTGATAGACTCACATTATTCATGGAATCAGCAATTCCTGGGATTCTCCCACAATCGCCTTTTGCTTTTGCCATCTCATTCTTCACACAGTGTTTTCTCACATACACTATTAAACTAGAAAATGTAGCCCATTAATAGCCTCAAGGTGTCCTTTTCATCTCAGAGTTGTGCTAAGGATCTTGATCTGAAATTATGGCTAAAACAAAATTCAGGCAAATCAACATTGGGTCAGAGTTTTCACAGAGAAAACTGACATTGCAGGCCATATTTATAATCTTAATTAAAGGATCTTAATGACTACTAAGGCTCTTTGTTAGATCTGCCAGCTTCTTGTTACATCACTCATCCTTTATTACGAATTAAAATTTGAAAGAGCAGTAGAATCTGTGAAAATGTGATCTTAAGACATAAAAAGTGCATAGCACCGAGTAAAGAAACAGTCTACTTGCTGATCATAAATGTCATAAGCAGCCTTGGTTCTTGCTAACAGCCTAGTGCCATCTACTGCTGAGAGAGTAGAAGCTGAAGGAATTTGTTGCAAAATGTATGCATGCAAAGACCTTCAGCTGGACAGCACAGGAGAGGGGAACCTGCTCCAGAGCCTCCGTGGTACTTCTGCTGAGGCTGGGCTCTATGCCTTTTCCTCTTCCCAGATTGAAGATTTCTCAGAAGCTGCAAGAGGCAGGAGCTGTCCTTGTGCTATCATTTGTCTTTGTTTAGGCTCATTATCCACCCGATTCCTGGTTGCAGTTCTCCCCTGTGCTCAATGTCAATAGGGAATGGAGAGGTCATTACTCCCACAGGAGTCACAGGGGTCAGATGGCAGGAGGTTTTTTCCCACCCCACACTGGAAAGACCTGCAGCCATCTAGCTGTGCTTAATTCCTCATCAAGTATTGTCATAGCCAGGAAAGCAACTTATAGGTATGAATCAGTTCCAGAAAACAGGAAGCCTGTTTAAACACCTGCACGTGAGCTAGCTATGGGTGGAGTTTAAGGGTTCAGTACTTTTGCTGAAACACTCATGCACAAGAGTCAGGAAATACACTCAGAAATGTCCCACTTGCCTTCCCAGTTGTTCTTCCAGAAGCACGTGTACTTCTGCAGCTGGTGTGTCGTATTTGCCAAACCACTGAGGGCATCTCAAGTGACACTAGATTCCTGTGCTCAGACAGCTGAATCAAGGCACTAGACAATATCATGCATGGAGTTTTTTGGTTGACTTTTTTCCCCAAACAAGGCACCTGTGTTTGTTCCGTTCAATGACACCCTAAATAACTCTGATAATCGTGAAAGTCTAGACAAGAAGCTCGTGTGTAGACATTGAATTTAGATGCTTTCACTGGGAGCTGAGCCTGAGCTCGTGTCCGAACACCACCCAACCACTGAGTACAATGCCACCTGTTCTACACTTCCATTTAAGTTTTTCCTTGACACCTGAATGTGATTGCTGCTCTGGCTCTGATGAGAAAAAATTAATACCTTCATGACACTGTTAAAGATTCCCATTTGAAAGGTTTTATTTACCTATTAACGAGGGAGAAAAGAAAAATTTTGGAAAAATAAAGGCTGTGGGATTTTTTGTTTACATTTGTAAAACATTATTAGGAGCTATTCAATTCACAGCTCTTCCATTCTGTCTCCATCCTGTTGCAGGGCCAGTTTACTGTTGCTGGAGGTAGTCATTGGCATCAGAAGGTTATAGATAGGAAAGCAGTGGTGGTTTTATGTAAATTAAGAGATCAATGAACTGGTCTGGTTTTTAAATTCCAGAGCAAAAAGACAGTTTTGCCATTACGTAGGGCAGTATTCAGGGTCTGAAGGCTTTGGGAAGTGAAAGTTGTAAACTAGGAGTGAATGTGCATGACACTATTGCTGTGATTTTGTGCAGTAACTTTTCTTTCTGAAGCAAAGCTATTGCTCCCAGACTGTTGTAGGCACGTCAAATAAGTTAGACCTCTCAGGTAACCACAGAGGCACAGGAGGCAGCAGTCCAGGGCATGATCTGAGAGAGCAGTGCAAGTCTCCTGTGAGAGAAAGGTAGTGATAGACATTGAACTGGGAATGCAGTCTGAGAGACCAAGAAAGATCAGAAGAACAGCTTAACCTCCCCACTGCAGTATCTAAATCCATGTAGAAAAGCAGCATGGAGGCAGTGGGAACAAGGCAAGGGCACAGTCACCTAAAATTCTGCAATAGCCACACCAGGCATCCTCAGAGCAGGAATAGCACAGCAGATGAGCTCTCCTCGTCCTCCAATAACCCAAATGATAATAAAAAAAACTGGTCAGATTGTGTTGCTGCCAAAACATGCTGTCTCTGAACCTTTTCTCTCACATAGTTAGATCCTTTCTAATAATTGAAAACTGTAATCTGTTCATGGCTACCTTATTCCCACACATTCTGATTGTGTGCAGTGATAAAATACAACTGATGCTTCTTTTCTGAGCTTTTAACTCTGCTCCTGTCTTTGAATCACATTAGAGACTCTCAGCAGGTATGAGAGTCCCGTTGAGCTAGACACCCCACGGGGACCATACATAACAAAACCCTGTCTCCAAGGTATAGTGATGTGCTGCACACAACATTACATATTTTCAGACCAGGGTCGAAATGAGCAGTTCCCAAAGCAGAATTAGTCTGGTTAATGAGGCTTTCATTCCAGGAAAGTAAGCGAAAGGGATTCCTCATATCTCTGTTTCCATATAATAGCTACTTTTGTGTAATGATCGGAGTAGGGTAAAATATTGTTAGTGATTCAGAAGAACAAAGTAATAAAATGGCTTGAGTAGCTTGGAGGGAAGAGAATGCATCGAACTTTGAAAAATATTTAATGCATCCATAAATAAGCTAAGATAATATGTAGACTCTCATGAGGAGCACTAAGAAGAAGAGAGTAATGACTCATAAGAAAATAAAAACTAAGAAGGATAAAAATACATATTTGCTCTACCCTTCCCCCTCTCCCATCTCATAAATATCAGGAGGGCGTGCTAAAATTTTCACCCTCCACAAAAACCCTGCAGTTCTTATTTGGCAAATGAAAGTCTTTAAGGTGTTCCTAATGCTGCATTTCATTGCTATGTGCTTTTTTTGAATATGGTGATTTTTAATGAATACCATTAAATATACAATGTATAACATATAGAAATATTTTTTCTTTATATACATGAAATACTAGCTAAATTGGTTATAAACATTTAAATGATACTACAATTTTGGGGTTAACAATGTTTTTTCTCCCAAGTAGTGATATTTAAAAGCAGTATTTGAACAACTCCAGCCTCCCAAAATCCCATACTTTTGCTAAAACTGATATTAGTCTCCTATCTACTTTTCTTTCAATTACAGCATAGAAAAGGAGAAGAAAACATTGGGGAAGGAGGGGAAGGAAAACCAAAAGAAATATGATAGGGATTAATACTGACAGAGGAATCCTTGAGTTCCTATCCCTCCTCTGAGCCATCTCTATTCATGTCATTCATGTTACACAGTATGAAGTCAGTGAGCAGCCCTTGGAGCCAAGAAGGTAAACCACAGGGTTATCCCAGCTATTCAGCTACAACAGTGCTCTCTTTGTCTTCTGATTCTTGTGAAGCACTTTTTATTTCATGGGAAAGAGAGTAAATTCAGCAGGAGGTATTTAGGTTGTTATCACTGGTATGCTACCACTCCACAACCTGGGCCAGTTGTTGATGGATGAGATGGGAAATGAAAAAGTCCATTCCAGGAAACTCAAGAGTTCATGCCAAGTTTTTTGCCTATAAACTCTTGATTTAAATCCCATTCTCCGAAACAGTTTTGACTCCAAATATTAACCAGAAAATCTCCAAGCTGCAGCCAGGATTCTCAGGGTGCATGGTACAGAGGAGGTCTGGGGCCTGGGAGGGAGAAGCAGAAGGATCCCCTATCCAGGAGTCCTGTGGCTGGCAGTCTGGACAGCTACCCAGCTAAACTGAGTTTGGGGACACTTCCACTGTGGCTGCGGGCAGCAGAAGTGTCAGGTAGCAGCAAGAGCTTCCAGGCACAGCAGCTTCCTCCTGGCTGCCATCACTGGCTATTACTATCAAGTGAGCTTTCACTTCAAAGCAATCATTTGATTTGATTGTCCCTTTTGGTGTTTGGGACAATGCATGGATCAGCAGCAGTAATAAACCAGGTACTGCAGTAAATCACAAGTCTTTAATTACCTCTACCTCTACCTCAGTTCATCCAGAAATGTCTCTTTGCTGCTCTTTATATAGATCCACATCTTTATATAGATCCACTAACAGAGGAGTCAGTGCTGGGGTGTCCTATGCTCAGGCTTGGCGTAGGTCAAGGCCTCCCTTGTTCAAAGCAGGACAGTCCCTTCTTTGCAGTCACACGTGATGCTGCAGCCTCAGCAGAATGGCACTGCCCTACTCCAGCAACAGAAAGCAAGGAGGGAAATCATGACAACATGGGCAGCTTTAGGGTTGTTGTGCTGGTTCTGTCTGGAGCTAACTTTCTTCGTAGTAGCTGCTGTGGGGCTATGGTTTGGACTTGTGCTGGAAAGTGTTAATAACACGTGATGTTCTAGTTCCTGCTGAGCAGTACTTACACTGAGTAAGTAAGTCATGGCTTTTTCTGCTTCTCACTCCACCCCACCAGTGAGAAGGCTGGAGGTGCACAAGCTGGGAGGGGACATAGTCAGGACAGCTGACCTCGGTAGACCAAAGGGATATTTCAGACCCTATGGCATCATGCTCAGCAATAAACTAGGGGGAAGGTTGGCGAGGGGGTCACTCCTCGGGGACTGCCAGGGCATTGGTTGGTTGGTGGTGACAAATGTTTTTGTTTGCATCACTTGTCTTTCTTGGGATTTATTTTACTTTCTTTTTCATTATTATTATTGTTATTGTTATTTTGCCATTATTAAAATCCTTTTATCTCAACTCACAAATTTTCTCCCTTTTACCTTTTTCTTTTCCCCCCAACTTCCTATGGGCTGGGGATGAACAGTGAGTGAGCAGCTGTGTGGTGTGTAGTTGCCAGCTGAGATTAAACTACAACAGCCTTTTTTAGTGCCCAACATGAGGCTGAAAGAGATCATAGCAGATTGACCAGAGTGTATTAGAAAGGATTTATATCTGTTAACAATTGCAGGTCACAATATTGATTTGTATGTTCTCAATATTAGTTTATCAGACCCATGCCATGCTGGTTTTCGCTGTACATGTTAAAGCTTGGTGTTGGCTTTTTCAGTTTGCTGTGCTCTGTAGTGATTAGTGGTGTTTTACTGAGAAATTTTTTATTAAAACATTGACCTTGAGCTTAAGCTGGTATCTGGGCCCTGTACGGAAACCATTACTGTACTTTGGGTACCATCTCCTGGAGACAACAATTATACTTCTTACTCTGAGAGGCTTTTGTGGAGGAAATGGAGTGACACCTTCCCTACCTTTTTCTGTGATGTTTTCTCCCTCATTACAATAAATTGTCAGTGTCTTGAATATCCTTGGGTTAAAATACTTCTACTGGTATTTCTTGGGAATATTTCTTGTGAATATTGCTTTGGTTTTGCCTAAGGTTAATGAGCAATTTAGGAGTACGACTCAGGCTCCATGAGAGTATGATTATGGGTTGTATAGCACGTGGGAGAATATCGGCAGGTATCTAAAGGACTTGTCACCTCCAATGGTCTGGAGCTTCACTCCCAAACAACTACAGGTTGCTGATGAAGTGATAGAATTGTGAAAAACAAAAGCTGCTGCTATTCCATAGAGGCACAATTCACCACACCGTGCCGCACTCTGGCCAGGATCTGCCAAATACTGCTCAATATTATGCAGAAATCTCAGGAAGAGGAAAGGGAAAACAAACAAACAAACATTATGGCTAAACCAGACACTATGCCTGTCACCCCTGTAACTAAAAAGAAATAATGAAAGCAGATGCCATCTCATTTTTTAAGGGAGGAAGAAGCTTCTCCTAAGAGGTAGCAGGAGAAAGAATCAGAAGAGGCAGCCTGTTCTGCAGCAAAACAGACAGAAGAACTGGAGGAGGAAGAGAGTGAAATCACAAATGAGACAAAAACCACCCAGTCCCTATCCCTAAATGAGCTGCAAGATGTATAAAAATATTTCATCCATCAACCATGTGAGTTAATTCTCAGCTGGTTACTCTGATGCTGGTTTATTGAGGCCAGTAGACAGGAATTTGAGAGTAAGGAAGCCCAGCAGCTGGTATCCTTTGCTAAGGATAAGGTCATTGACAGAGGGATTAAAAAAAAGGCAAGAGTCCTTGGTGGCAGTTCCTGTAAACTGTGAAGGACAGGTATCCCTTCAAGGCAGATCTTGCAGATTCCCAAAGCAAATGGACCAATACTGAGGGAGGTATCCCGTATCTGAGGGAGTTAGTTGTGTTGGAGGTGATCTATAGCAAACTGGATAATAATCAGGCATTGAAAGACATGGATGGAATCTGCATGCAGTCCATGTGGCAAGAGTTTGTACAAAATACACTGACATCATACCCCGGAGATCTTGAGCTGGACAGACACAGAGGCACCAACTATAGATCAACAGGCCAGGCCACTCCAAGAATACAAAGACAGCCTGGCTCCCTCCAAGTGGGCCTCTGTCTTGGCTGTGGATAGACCGACACAAAAAATGTCTGATCAAGTTGAGAAAGGTAGGCCTTCCTCACACACTCCAACCAAAGCCTCAGCTGTTAAGTGTGGTCTGTCAGTGTGGTGTTTAGTTGCCAGCTGGGGTTAAACCATGACAATTTAAACTGTATATAGCAAGGAAAAGCCATACTGAGTAGTACAGATGTTCCCTTCTATTTTAATCTGTGGTACAGTCAGGATCCCAATTCCTTATGGACAAATGTTGAAACCCTTAATATTAAATAGTTCTTCTACCACTAATGGTGCAGATAAATGCTATTACCTTCTTTCCCATCAGATTGACTGTTCTTCAAAGGTGACTTCTTTTTCAATAACTGTGTCCTACAGGCATAGCGTTTTGCACAAGAGTCATTTAGAAAGGCAGGATTATTTGAATTGCAAAATGTGTAACATGATTTCTAAGATATAATCTTCTTTTAGACTAGGACAGATATACATAACAAAGTATGTTATTCTGCAGAAAATGGGCAGTAAGACGTGTCAGTCTGCTTGATCAATAGGTACAAAATGTACCCTCCTTACCAGTAGGGCAGTACACGGGTGAAGCTCTGTTGATAGTTTGTTGGTTTGTGAAACCAGATAAGCAGAGTTGATTGTGACAATTTGTTTATGGGTATTAAAAAGGTCTTTATAACTATTGAGACAGTATAATGATGCTTACAGCTCAGGAGAGGACAGGTCTCAGCATGATATCTTTGATATTTTATGTGAAAAATTCCTCCAAACCTGGTCAAATTATAAGACCATCACAAATCCACAAGCACAGCAGAGACTGTTTTTAGCCAAATAACTTCAATATTCTATCTTCAGCAGTTACATCATATCTTCTTGTGGCTTTTCCCTGTTTACCAGATTTGAAACACCATATCCTCAGAATGGAAAACCTTTATTCCATTTTGTGCTGTGGCAACTTTATTACATTTTCTTTGCAGTTTCTTTGCAGTTCCTCTGCAAAGATTTTGGGATATGTAAGAAAAGATAAAAGACATTATATCACCTCTATTTTCTGTATATTTCCTTCTATATTTTTTCTTCCACTCTTTTGTTTCCTCAGAGTTCAGTACAAGGGACACTGCTGTGAAAGGTAAAGGCATCCTTATTATAAGGAGCATATATAACAATAGGGTAGAAGTCCATCAGTCTCGTTTGGGCTGAGTAGTACTGAACAGTGCTAAGCAATGCTGATGCTACCAAGCTGAGAGCTAAGGTAGTGCTATAGAAGTAGCATAGATTGTTACTGCTGACAGATGACTGCAAGCTGAGACACTCCAGACCTGAGAAGGCTCATGGCACCAGCTCTGTTGTATCTATCCGTATGTCACACGCACACATCTCATAAAAACAATGGAAGAATCAGTAATGTAGTAAATTGGGATGGAATTTGCACATAAGAAAAGCTTCGTCCAGGGAACAGAGGGCTCCACTGGTCTTTGGCTGGCCAGGAGTTTGTCACACTTGTGCTGCCTACTGCACTACCTGGGTGAAGGAAGCCACAGTGACCATATGTGACAGAGAGGGCAGACTGCCTGGAAGAGATGGCTTTTTAGGAAGAGCCATCAGTACAATAAGTGCAACTACAAAAATAGCTTCAGTTTTAACCTAAGGAATGATAGCTTCGTGATTAAATCCCTGATTTAATCTCTTCTGCTACTAGGCAAGTTCTGATTGATCTTGGAGTGACATTGAGAAATTAAATTTTGATCTCAACTAGTTTAATACCGCCACCACAGCCTAGACATTCTGCTTTTCTCCAGCAGACTTTCAAAGGTGTTTAGAAGTCCCAGGATGATGGCTGGCATTTGGTAGACAGACAAATAAGCATAAACATATCCTAATAAACTCCCTTTGAAAATTAAATACTTAGCTTTCTCAGGCAGTTCTGAATAACCCAGCAGGTGATGATCTATATCTTCATAAGTGATTTTAATAAATGTAGCTACTTCTGCCTCCTTTTTAGCTGCTCTCTTTAATAGTACTCCCCTAACATACTGAACTGCGATCACTATAAATTCACTACTAGCTGCAAACTGTTCAAACTTGAAATACAGACAAAACTTTTAAGTCCCTACATAAGTATGCAAGAAACAAATGTTATAGAGCTGACCAAATTGCTGAATTTCTTGCACTTATGATAAATGTACAGGAGAGGGGGCTGTAGGACAAGACTGATTTTCACTAAAGGAGTCTTGCAAAGCTGAACACAGGACGACGGCTAAAGGATTGTAGGAATAATGAGGAAATATCTTGAACTTTAATGTCAATACTTTTTTTTAAAGTTTCTAAATAGTTTTTTGTTATAGGTAGCCCTATAACCTTCCAACACCAATGGATGCTCTTAATCTTACCTGTGTATTCCAACTGCAGAAAGATGTCTTACAAAGAGTCTTGACTGCTTTGTGTGACATAAACACCTTCTAGGATTGCGAGCTCAGCACGGCCTAAGTGTTACTCCATGCAGAAGGGGAAACCAGGTGGAAAACAGGCTCCTGGAACTGCTGAGATAGGTCAGCTTGAAAAATGGGAATTGGAGAGCAATCAGGATAATTTTATATTTGTCCAGTAGAGGCATGGAGTTTAGAGATAAAAAAGAAAAATAAATTTCCTGCCTTAATATGTCTGTTCTTGTCTCTTTGTTATGTGAACAAGGTCTGTTACAGCTTGCTTCTCTTAAGACTTTTTAAAATTTTATTTGCAAATGGTGTAGCAGTAATAGTTGCATCCTCTAGAAATTATCACTTTTGTAATATTGTCCCCCATCTGATTACAGTGGCTTAAACATTGCACCATGAGATAACTTTCTGAAAGATATTCTAAAAACTGAACCAAAAAGATTGCTTCAGCAGATTTAAAAACAGGAATTCCCTATAAAGGCTTCCTCGAGTATAAAAGAAAGCTCCCAACACTTACCAGGAATACTTATCATCTCTTTATGAATAATCTGAGCTGTTGTCCAAAACTGTAACATATGTGCTGATGTTTTGTTTCCCACATGCAGGGTACTTCATCTAGCTCAGACTCAATCTGTTTTCTTAAGCTGCACTTTGGGAGCCTGTATTTTCCAGTACCCGACTTACAGACTCTAATGTAGTTACAGCGTTGCATTTCAGATGTCTCTGATACCATTATCAGAGTTAAACCACATACTACAGATCTCTTTTGGCTAAGTATTTATGATGTGCTCAGAATCACAGACATTCTGTCTTTTAAATAAGATAGAAATGTATATATCTTTATCCACAGAAAAGTGACCCCATGGAATTCTACTTTTTACAGGTTTTATCCCTTTATCTTATATGGAAATGAGAAGCTGGTGCTTTAGATTGAGGCACTTGGACAACAATTAATTCATGGAAGTGTTTTAGATTTTTGTTCTACTTCAGAGTGAATACTTGATAATTTTTTATCTTTTTCTTTAGCTGACCATTATACTTTTCAGTCTGTGCATACTTATAAATCACGAGGCATAATTGTGAGACACTGTGAATAGTGGCTATTTAGCATCAGTGAAATTCTATGCATAGAAAGGTAAACCTGAATCTGCTGTAGACACCCATAGAAGTGAAGAAAGTGGGTTCCTCCTACCCCATCCCTAAAAATTGACTTAGATGAGAAGGGATGACTTCCCTTTCTGTTGCAAGGTACTTTCTCCATTGTTTGAAAGATTAGAACCACACCAGATGCCTCCCTTTTAGGTGACCAATGTTAGATGAAATTAAATTCCTGGTCAAGGCTAAATCAAACCTTGTTTGGATGGAAAAATTGCTTATGTATTTTTTTGGTAACCTAGGTAAATTTTGGCTTTTATTTTCTTCCCAGACTCTCTTATGAGATGAGACAAGCTATGTTCCTGGAAGCTTGACTGAAGCAGATGCCATCGTTATTCTCATTAAAAAATATAGTGGGAGGAGGAGGAACTATATCCAGGTTTTACACAGTAGGTGACTTATTAGATAGCTCACTCAAGATGTGGGAGATCCACATCAAAGCAATTCAGTAGGAAAGCAGGCAACCAAATCTGCCACCCCGACAGCGTGATGACTGTGAATACAGCTCTCTTATGCTGCATTTCAATGAGGACAAGTGGTTGCAGAGCATGATTGAGACAATCGAGCACACCACAATAGCATACATACACCATAATAGCATACACACACAAGGATACAGATCTTTCATCACTATTTGGTCTTGGACATAACTGAGGATTTTGATGCCATCGTGAGCTGTGGCTTGACTTTCTACACCAGGGTAAGTAAATCCCTTAATTCCTCCCTGTCTGCATTCCTCAGTTTGCAAAGTGGTTTTGCAAATGTGGCACCGTCCTGGCTACATTTATACCACTTGAAAGAGCAAACCTCAAACAACTGAAGACAGAACAAGCTGTGGCTCTTGCTCACCTTTCATATCCTCTCCCCACTCCCCAAGACAGCCAGCAACACTGCTCATCCCAGGGGATCCTAAAGGCACATGAGCTGGCCAGGTCTCTGCCACAAGGGAAGCTTCATATCTATCACTGGCTACTGAGTATACCAACAGATACCAGCAAGTTAAGTGAGGCATGAGCTCCTGTATTAGGCCAGCTGGTAACGCTACAGAAAACAAGCAAGCACAGAAGCCTTTCTTCCCATCTCAGAGAAAAGCTCCCGATTCAGTGAAAAGAAAGGCCTGTGTGTCCCAGACAGAGGCATCTGTCCAAGCCTGGGGGAAGGGTTGTGTGCCCAAGGCCGTGGTGCCTGTGCACCAGAACTGCCGATGGGTTTTGCTGATGTGTCAGTCAGCTTAACAAAAGCTATTATTTCTTCTTCAAATATTGCTGCATTTACATCCTTGGACTATCACAATTACATCAGTGTTTCCATTTGTATAGAATAAAACCATAAATCATCCCACTAACAGGGAGCAATTTGTTCTCTGTCTTGGTCATCTTTTGTCTTCCAGTGAAGGTAATCCTGTCCCTTGCCTGTGTCTGCATCCAATGGATGCTAAGGGAACATCACGGGAAATAAAAACGTTTCCTTTTGGAAATACCTGGGTTTGTTTTCCTCCCTCCTCCAAGTTGCAGCTGCTGAAAATTTTAAAGGTCTGTTTAACTATCAGCATTTTTACATAATTCTTGCATTAAGGAGAATAGAATAGTAGGGAGGCAGGCAGACAGGAAGGAGCAGTAAACACTAAGCTACCCACGCTCATGGCTTATTTTGTATAATGCATGCTATATAAGTGTCCATCTAGCCCATTGTGCTCTTGGCAAAAGTAGCCATAAAAGATTGCTCAGAGAAGAGTCAGAACAGAACAAGTATATGCAATGCACACATTTAATGGTATTCCAGACATCAATTGTTTCCAGCTTGGGGACTTTTAGGGCTAGATATAGCTTCTTTGCATTTTGTACATCGTCTATCAATTTGTTCCAGCGTCCCTTTCAACATCTACCTCCTTTGGTTTAGAAGTGGATTCAGTCTCACAGCAGAAAGAATCACCTCCTTACTTTACTCATACATGCATTGAATGTCATCTGCCTTTTTGTTGCCGGCTCACTCAGTCTTATGAATTCTTCCTGCATATCACAATTAGCCTCACTTCCTAAAACAAATTAGGGTCATCTTCAATCTTTCTTTGACATTGTCTGAATTATGGTTGTTTATGAATATGTTAAACAGAACAGATCTCTGGATGGATCTGAACTATATTGGTAAAGTCTTCTTGCCTTCAAGAACTGACTGTTACTTCAAATAATGTTTCCTATTCCTAAACAAGGTTTTTACATTTTCCCTTCTGTGGTAACTACCTAATTACTTCATTTTAGATGTTTGGTCTGCTGCTAAACCAGAATGTGTATGGTGGCCAAAGTAAAGCAGGTATGGAAGCATGGGAGCAAGGTGAGATGACAAGATCAATATGATCTTAGGCAGTCTCTCCCAGTGCTTTCAAGAGTAACTTCTGCAACTTCTGACTGCATCTAACTAGTCAGAGAAAAAGCATTCTATATTGATTTTTGGGGGGGAAAAAAAACCCATGGGACACCTAGGTCTTCACCTTCTGAGGTGGTCTGCACACTCTCTAGGCTTAAGGAGTCACAGAAGGCCAAGGATGCTGAAGGATCCACAAAGCAGCAGAGCCTGGCCAGCACTGACACTGCTCACACATGTGCTGAGCTGCTGACAGTCTTGGTACGCTCTGCATGACAGCAGTCCCAGTTCCCTGCCCCATGCAGCTGCAGGAGAACAGCTGTGCAGAGATGTCCTGCTTACCAGAGCTGAACCAACACGCTCTTCTCACTAGGAATGGGCTATAGCCAGAGTTAAAAGGTGCCTCTCCCACACCACCATGGCAGACACCTTCCTGGGTAGCATAGGTGCAATGGCTGGATCGTTCCCTGGCTTCTTGCCTTACATGTACAGCATCTCCCCTCCATTCTCCATCCTGAGTCCTTCTCTGTTACTGGTGATAATCAGCTGACAAAATCTCTTGGGAAGCCAGTTCCAGCAGAACTGGAAAAGCTCCAGACAATACCATCATACTTCATTGACTGCCATCCTGCAAGTGTGTGCGTCTGATTCTAATTTTGTTCCCAGGCAGCTCCTGGTTTTCCTTTCCTTCCCACCCCCAGTCCGAAAGAAAACAAAAGTAATTGGAGCTTATTCTAGGCCAGCTGGTCACTGTAAGCAGACACCAGCTTTGCTTGTGGTCCAGATGCATGAATACTAACACAGGGACAAGCCTAACATCCTTGTATTTTATCTGGACAGAAAATACTGCGTTGTATCTGCTACACTGCCCTGCTCTATTGCAACCAGGGGTAAGTGCCACATACTATCAAATGCCCTCATCAAATCCTCATCCTCACCACGTTCCTCCTTCGCCACTGGCCTCTGGTAAAGTCTTCTTCTGAACACAGTCATTTCACTGGCATTCCTGGGAGAATGAAGTCCTCTCAAGCAACCTTCTGTAGTGCAAGGACATAACAAAGTTATATAGAGAGTACAGGGGTTGCGAGGGAGCAGGTTTTGGAACATGCTGAGTTGGAAGGGACCCATCAGGATTATCAAGTCCAACACTTGGACCTGCAGAGGCCACCCTAAGAATCACACCATGTGCCTGAGAATATTGTCCAAATGCTTCCTGAACTCTGTCAGGCTGGTGTTGTGACCACTTCCCTGGGGAGCCTGTTCCAGTGCCCAACCACCTCATCCTTTTTCTGGGCGAAAAACCTTTTCCTAATATCCAACCTAATCCTCCCCTAACTCAGTTTCATGCCATTTCCTCAAGTCCTGCCACTGGTCACAAGAGTGAAGAGATCCATACCCCCCCCTCCACTTCCCCTCCTGAGGACGTTGAAGACCAAAATGAGGTCTCCTTCAGTCTCCTCCTTTCCAGGATGAAGAACCAAAGTGACCTCAGCCACTCCTCATAAGGCTTCCTTTCCAGACTCTTCACTATCCTCGTGCTTCTCCTTTGGATGCTCTCTAAAACCTTCATGTCTTTTTTGCATTGTGGCATCCAAAACAGCACTCGAGATGAGGCTGCCCCAGAGCAGAGCAGAGCAGGACAATCCCCTCCCTTGCCCGGCTGGCCATGCTGTGCCTGATGCATCCCAGTTCACAGTTGGCCCTCCTGGCTGCCCGGGCACTGCTGACTCATGTTCAACTTGCCACTGACCAGGACCCCCAGGTCCCTTTCCACAGCGTTTCTCTCCAGCCTCTTGTTCCCCAGCCTGTCCGTACATCCACAGTTGCCCTGTTCCAGGTGCAGAATCCAGCACTTGCCTTAAACTTCATACAGTTGGTGATTGCCCATCTCTCTAATTTGTCAAAGTCCCTCTGCAGGGCTTTTCTGCCCTTGAGAGAGCTGACAGCTCTTCCCCATTTGATGTCATCAGAAAAATGCTGAGTAAGTTCTTTTTTGGTTCCATACACACTGCCGAAAAAGAGAGCAGAACCCTTGCCTTGGCATCCCTCTAAACACAGTGTAACTGAGTGTTTAAAGTTCACACTGAACCAGAATAGAAGACAAAGTGGGTTGAGGAGGTCCTTAAGGAGGAGTAACAGGTCCTGGTTTTCTCAGGGGACCCTGTGGTGCTGCTGGAGGCAGCTGAGGTGGGTGGATGTCAGGGCAGAGCTCACCCACACCTCCTGGGGATCTGGCTGGGTGGCTTGGAGCAGCGGATCACATTGTCCCTGCAGCTGAATGATGTTTCTTCAGGGGGCCAAGACTGGGAACAGGGCTAAGCCTAAGGCTTGCTCTATTTTCTTGCGAAATGACCTGCTTTAGGCTATTCCAGAGTTACTCAGGTACTCTTTTGTCAAAAGCAGCTGCTGTGACTTCTGCACTGCCTTGGGGCACAGAGCCTGGGGGCGGGGGGAAGGCTCCTCTCTGCGGCATCGGAGACATCTTCTTCACCTAAGCCTCTGTGGGAGAAAAGAACAAGTTTATTTTGGGAACTGAATAACAACAACAGGGAGCGAGTGAGTGGCTGTGTAGTGCTTAGTTGCTGGCTGGGGTTAAACCACGACATTCTCTCGCCAGAAATAGTGTGCAGCATTTGTGTTCTGAGTGGTTTCTTGAGGAGAGCACCCGTGCTCAGAGTCCCAGCCATTCTATGCTTACCCTGCCCATAAACCCAAGGGGGTGTTTGCAGCCATGTTCCTGGCTCTGGTCAGCTCCGGCTGGTCGAAGACTGAGTATACTTTTAAGAGAGGTACAAGGTGGGCTCCCCCGGGAAACAAGAGGAGGACACCACGGTCCTCTGGTCCTTGGGCTTTGATGGGAACAGCTAGGTGTGCAATGCGAGCACTCATCATGTGGGAGCACAAACAAATCCTGAGAAAAACTCCTGAGGAAGAACAAAACCCCCAAGACCCCAAGTTCTTCTACCAAGAAAGGCTGCTACTGACAGAGGTCCAGCAGAGCCAGTTGTGTAGGTGGCACATTCAGGTAGGGGCTGTCATCAGTGCAGACAAGTGTGTCTCTCTGTGCCAGTAGGAATATTTTGAATCAGGCTGAGAGGAACATCTGGCAGCCACTACAGCACTGTGATTCCAACTGGACATTTTAATGCAGCAATAAGAACTATAGGACAGATACGGATGCTTGCGCCCAGATAGACGTGGGACATGTATGACTACATTTACCTACCCATAAAACAATTTGGAACTTACTGAGAGCTATTACATTCAAAGTCTTTGCAAAACTGAATTACTAAGCCATTTTCTATTCATTTCTAAATAAACTAACAATACAGCTTAGCAAAAATTATTTGGGGCATTGTAATTAATGTCCTGATATCTATACTACTGTTACAAATTTAAACATGGGATAACTTTTAATCCTGAAATTTTTCAGTAAGCTAAGCTCTTTCAAATGTTTAAATAATATAACAATTAAGAATTGTACTATTATGAATATTCCTTTTAAGGTTTTGAGAAAAAAAGTGAAGACATATCTAGCAGCTAGTAAATAAAAATAAAATTAAACTACGTTCTTTCCTTCCAGTGATGTAGTGATAAATTAAAAATAAATTTAAGAGATACACTAGTTATTTGGTAAATAAAAACTCGGGCAAACACTGCTGTTAATGGGTAGCCAGAAAGAAATAATTTCTTCATTGTTCTACAGAGAAGTAGATAAAATCCTTTTACCCATGTTTCTCCTTGGCTATGCCTTGAGTCTCCATCTTGGCCTTATATTTGAAATATATTCAGGTATTTTTGCTACCAACCAATTTATTTTTCTTATTCGGTGGGTAGAAGTGTGCCGTCCATGAGTTTAAGTGCTACTACTGAATTTCACAGGGAATGGAAAAACTGAGAGAAAACTAAGATTATTCACTGCTAAGTCTCTTCCAAATAATTTTGCAAAAGCATTCAACATTTTCTGCCACTGAAAAAACATACAGAAGCCAAATGTTTTGAAGTTTCAGTCACTAGGGACCCCCAGTGATGTTAATGTTCCTGGAAAGTCATCTGACCAGCTCTGTTAAACTGGTTGCTTTCTTTGTCCCTGAATGGAGCTTCTCCTTTAAATAAAATAGTAAACAATAATCATCATTATTGGCTTTTATAAAACCTTGTAAAATGAAATACTAAGATTTTACTCTTGTGTACTCTTGGGGATGTTTCGCTGGATGTATGAAGAGGAAAATCTCCTACAAAGCAGAAAATACATCAGGGCTAAGGGGATCCTGAGGACAAACAACTGAAAATCATATATCCTAATTGATACTCTGTTTTAAAATGCACTTATAGCAGAAAAATAAAAATGGAAACCACCCCCCTCTTTCCAAATCTGTAGAAACTCCAGGAAACCCCCCTTTAATTGTATCTGCAGCAGGAAAAACAAGGTGCAGTACTTGTTGCCTGTGCCATGAGAGCCGGAATTCAGAAGCGGATTTACCAGGGAGAGTCCAGACCGTGCCCTACAGAGGCACAGAGTAGACCCTGCAGTGCTCCCAGTGCATCTCCCATTGCAGAGTAAGGGGAGGCGGTACAGCCTTACCCTGATTTCAGTTTGGATCCCGGACCTCTCTGGCCCCACCCCGTACCTGGGAGACTGGTGCCCGCCACAGAGCAGTGGCCTAGAAGCTGGTTCTGCAAAGCAGGAAGATGGGAAAGTCCCCAGTTAAGAAAAACATTAAAGGGAATTTAGAGTTGAAGAAAATGTTAAAGTTCCATTGAAAGCAAAAGGAATGGAGAACATTTTTAAACTCCTTTAGCTTCAATAAGAATTAAATACGTTATTAAAGGTAAGTGCATACTTTTATGAATAAGAATTCTTTAATGACCCTTAAATCTACAGCTGTCTCATCAACATTATCTAGAGTGGAACCAGAAATTATTTCTGGTAATCTAAGGCTACACTATTTGAAAATTAAATTTTATTATGAGAAAGGGACAATGATTCATGTTAGATATCTAAATTCCCTCTCTTTCTGTCACTCAAACCCACATCTAAATCTTCACCTCACACACAAAATCCTTAAGGGTTTTTATTATTGCTAAACTACTTGAAAATTAAACTTTATGATGAACAAGGGACAATGATTCATCTTAGAAATCTACAGTTCCCTTTCTTCCTGTCAGTCAAAGCCAAACCTAAACCTTCATCTCACATACACAAAATCCTTATGGGTTTTTATTATTCCCCATTTTTATTACTTTATTTGTAGTTTTTATTTTCTTCTTAAAACTAGATAGAAGCTATCTAAAAACTATGTTTGCCTGGATGAAGACTTCATAAAACCCTCTTAAAAATTGATAGCCTCATAAAGTAGCAGTCAAACATGCTGAAGTTGTATTTTTCATAGCTTAACTGAGCAAATCTATACAAGAAAATTTTAAAACATCAGCAGCACATGCTGTCAGCTCTCATCCCACTACACGGCGGGGTTGTACCCCACAGTGTCCTATCCCCCAGAGCAGGGCCAGCGCAGACACTGCTGTCCCACAGGATTGCTGCGCGAGCTGAGGGCTACACGTGGGGCAGGTGACACACAGGCACTGCAGCCTCAGAGCCCTGGCCCCACATCCCAGCGGCATGTGGAAAACCTCCCCAAAACACAGACCCAATAGTCAAGGTCTTGTCTTTACGAGCAGCCTTGGTGAACTTTTTGGTAGTGCCACCTTCTTATTCAAGTAAGGTCTTTTTGGGGTAGTCACCATTCCCTACATACTAACTGAAAATAAATTGCAAGGGGCAAAACCTTGATCTTACAATCATTCAAACTTGATATTCCATAATTATACTGGAGTTTTTTCCCTTAAAAATTCTAAGACACTGCTAGAACTGTATCTCTTATCCTTTTTAGTTGTTTCCTCATCTCTAAGGTACCTTCACCTGAGATATGGAGATTTGTTAATAAAAATTTGCAACAGGAATCTCAATTTATTGAGTGTTTTGCTGGGGTTCTTTCCAATGAAGTAGGGAAAACCTAAAGAATATTTATACATTTACTATTTCTTGCCTTTTTCCTTGTACTGCACTTCTACATTTTTTTACATTGCATTCTGAAGATGAGAGAGGGAAAGAGCTGCACTTCAGAATGAGAGGTCTTTAAATTTTTGCTCCTCCTAATCTGAAAAGTATAATGATTTTATTATTTCTAAGGAAAAAAATTGCCTTTTCTCCTGAAATATTTATTATATTCTACAGCTTTCTGTTCCAAGAGTTGTGCAGTTCTATGCTGTGGATGTCAGACTTGGTTGTTGCTCAACAGTATCGTCCTAGTAGTTCTCTTAAACGCAAGATGTCAGGTTTTCAGCCCAAACATCTCTAAGCAGATCAAACATGGTCTGGGCATTGGATAAATTCCAGTATTACTGGAAAGAAGAAAACCACTAAAAATCTAAGCAATGATTGCACAATCTCTTTGACTGGTATGACAAGACTTTGACCATTAATTCTTTGTGTTTCTAAATTAATGCCTTGCTGGAGATGCCAGACTAGGAAACTGGATCTGACTCTCCATTTCCTGAGCCTGGCAAAAGGCAGAACATTGCACCACCATTAAATCCTGGTAAATTTTATTTGATCACTGAAGGCCTGCTATGTCTCTTCTACGTCCTTGTGAAAGATGGGAGAAATGGGAGATAAAGACCAAAAGATGTATGCAGAATTATAGGTTTGGAATAAATCATAAAATCTTCCTGTTTACATAAACCCCTCTCTACAATCAGGTATTTTTTTAAATAGTCTATTGTCTGTTGTACAAAAATAGCAGTGTTTCTGAGGCATGAAGTGAGATCTGGACCCAAATGTTCCCAAAGCTTAAAGTTTTTAGTGCACAGCACTGTGGATCAGAACTAAAGCTACGATGGAAAAGTGCTTTTGTTCTTAATCTGTGATCAGATCCAGCTCTATACACACACAACCTGGTTGCCAGCTGAAGGCACAGTTAGCCCTTGAAGGAGCATGTTCCTGGTCTGAAGTGGCAGGATGACACTCACATCCATCATGATCTCTTAACAACCGCTCTCTAGCTTTTAGTGCCACGTGCATTTAATGAAATTGCTTGTTTGCATAAGCTCCATGTTGATTTTACACCAGATTCTACATTCACTAAAGGTTTCCTTTTTAGTCAACTGATGCATTTCACTGGTTATTTTGGTTACAGATCTCAAGGCCAGCAGGGAAGGGAATTCAGCCTTGGTGAACTCAGCCTAGGTGAAGGAAAGCCCTCACACTGAGTTTTCATATATTGTTTAAAATATAATCTGGAAAATATTAACTGTAGAACTCCATATGCACCACATGCATTTTAAAACAAAAACCCTTTATGCTCAGTTTCCTCTAGGATACAGTCAAAGCTATTTGAATGCTTTAGGATTTGAAATTACAATACCCTCCTGTATGTAATGAAGGCTTTTTTCCCCTAGCCCAGAAGAGACCAGAATTAAAGCACTTACAGTGGTTCATCTGTGGAGGAACAATAAAAATACAAGCACTAAAAGCAAAATCTGCAAAGCAAAAATCCATAGCAGATAACACCACCGTCACTTAATATATGGCAAGATATCAGGAAAGAGAATAACGTCCTGGAAACATCCACATACAAAAAATGAGAAAGCAAACTGAGGAACAAAGAGATCTGAACTGATAAAGTTGCAGAAGTGGCTGTTCAGGAAGCAAACCTGTAGAGGAGTGGAGGCAGGACTTCCAAAACAAAAAACCAAAAAAAAGAACCAAACTGGCAACCTACTTGTTTCCCTTCTGAATTCTCTGCAACAGGATTTCCTCGTCACACCATGTGGAGCCATGTAAATATGCCCCCTTTGGCTACGTGACAGGAATCATTTCCTCCACCATGCTTGCAGGGAAGGAAAGCAAAAAAGAGAGGTCAGGATCTTAGGGATTTGTATTAGCAGATAGCACTTAGTCAGGAAAAGGATAAAGATTACAGGGGAAGTGGTACTATTCATCTGTAATCCTTTTCTGTCACACATACTTTATATATTAACAATGAAAAATATGTGGAAAAAATTAAGCTTTACCATTCTTCACTTTCAATTTCTCATTGATACTTAATGCAGGTATAAATATTTCAAAATGTATCTAGAACAAACTCACAAACTGAACTTTTGCTAGCATCCACAAATGTGAAAGCAAAAATGTTGCTAACCAAGTTTTCAATTGTTTCTGTGCATATCTTCACCCCAAAGAAAGAAAAATGGGAAAACAGACATTTTAAACCATGACAAGTTAATTGGCATATTCTTAGCTGTGTTTTCTCTTCTTCACATATTTAAATGCTGAATAATAGCTTAGATTAGACTTAGATACTCTAGTATCATTTCACATTATATCACACAACCAAGCAGAGTTAAAATGGTATGACTGTGTGCTCAAGGAATCTTTTCAGCTTCTGAACTGAAAGTTCAAGACATCCATTTTCAGCAGTCTGAGAAGCGTGGACCTTGTCTAAATGAAAGCAAGGCAACAGCTGTGTTGGAATCCTTTAAGTGCTGTAACCCCATTCACACGGTTGCAGTTTTGCCAGTTCAAAGCTTAAGCTTTCTAAATAGGAAAAAGACTGCTCACGCATAAAAGCAGCCAACATCTACACTAGGAGAGGTACCAGTAAAACTCCCAGGAAAAAAAATTGCACTGCAAGCAATGTTCTTAACTGGGAAAAAGCTTCCTTAGCTTCCTGTTTGCAGGAATTGCTGTGATTCTTCCCAATAGAATTCTGTGTATTCCAGTGCACCAGAAGAGCTGGAACCCCAATTCACGCTTAACACAGTCACACAGAAAAAGCCCAGACTCCTGCAGCAGCACTATGCCTAAACACTCAGGTGACAATGAACAACTGCTTTTATCAGCTCTGGTCAATGTGCAGAAGTTTTGCTGTTTACAAACAGATTCATAAAAACCAACACCAGAAAGGATTCTTCTAATAGATTTTAGTCTCATTTTTGACTTGTTCAATGTACACAGAGTACACTTAATGCATTTTTGATGGAGAGATCATTTCTAGAAAAGCATCTATTCTTGAAGACTTTAGGCACTACAAAATGTTACTAGACATGCATGTTGAAACATACTAATTTATATTTTGTTATATTAAGATATTTTATTGAAACAAGCCTAACACACTCAAGTTAAACTCCTTTGTAAAACTGCTCTATCCTTACTGCTACTCACTAGCTTTTAGTCCCTCTATATATTTCCACCCTGCTCATGAAATTATTGAGCACTGCTAGGACTCACACGAATCCCCATTGAACTCTACTGGAAACAGCCCCCCTGATGATTCTTTCCTACTGATAGTTACTGCTTGAATTCAGTTACCAGTTTTTCATCTATTTTACATGTATACTATTTCTGTTGCAACGTAATGTGTTTTAAACAATAATATCATGAACTTTAAGATAAATGCTTTACCTATTTTTCAATATGTTTATATTTAGTCAATTTTAGATATTTTAGGTCAATTTCTTGTACTCTTGACAGAGGACAGTGTCTAGAAGTACATTATGTTAACATATATCACTAACTGATACATTTAAATAAACACATCTTGTTTTGGATATTCTTCCACTGATATTGGCACAGGTTATACCATTTTACCTTCGCTAGCTCTGAATTGCATCAATTTAATTTCACCGATTTAAAAACATGCTGTTAGTGCTGTGCTCAGAACAATTCTTAGCTGAAAAAAAATTCTATTTACCTTATAGTTGAGTCCCAAAGCAACCACAGATAAATGCTTTCACTGAAAAATGAGAAGTACTCAATACATGCATTTTATTAGTATCCTCACCATAAAGCAAGCCTACAGGTGTTTCACATATTAATTGCTTAATCAGTAGTCTTCTAGCATTAGACTTTTTCACATGCAAAAAAAGTTTACAGACAACAAAAACTTAAAAGACAAATCTGGTCACAAGTACACAGTTGCTTTTCTCTCCTTATTTTTATACTCTCTCTTATAAGCAGATCAAATCACTTCAAGTAGCAGGTGAGGTCACACTAAGTCAAGCAATCAAAAGTAGCCAGATACTTCCTGATCTAATTAATATAAAGAACACTACTGCAATTATGTTTACTATTTCTTTATAAAATCTACCACTGTTCATGTAAAAGTGAAACTTATGACTGGCACTGAAGAACATTATGATGAGAATTTTATCCACTAATCTAACTCAAGTTTGTCTGAAGTTTGAAGTGAAACCTATGCTTTTTATCTTTGTGCTCTACAGCTGCATCAAATGAGTTAGTTTTGGTTCTTGTCCTCATGATCAGAGATTCATGTAACAAGAACCCATCATAACAGCTGATTTCCCAGCAGACAGCCACGTGAGTGGCTCCCTGGGAAGGCTCCTGTGATAGCTTGGCATTTCTGAGATTTTTTTTTTTTTATGTTGCTGATAAGCATACCAGAACTACAAAACAAACTGCAGGGCTTTCGCTGCAGCTTTGGCTTGCCAGCAGTCTCAGATTCCACTCTAACAGCCTAAGATTTTGTTTTCTACCAGATAGTATCTTCAAATGTTACATTTTTTCCCCAAGTTATGCTTCCCTAGGATAAGAAGTTTACTGATGCCCTTTCATTAATCCAGTAATTGTTTCAACATTTCCATTCAGGAATTTGCAAGCCACCCAGTTAACCTTATTGTTAGGGCATGATGTACTAATGTTGTGTTTAAAATGGCTACTAAGAAACAGCTTTAGAAGGGGAGTGTAAACCATTTTTCACCTATATTTATCAGGTTCCTAGCTGAACTTTTTTTTCAAAACAGCTTTCTAGTGCAGTCTGTAGAATGTCCTAGCTGACTTGCCCTTTCTAATAGTGTAATTTGGGCCTGTTTTAAAACAAGATGTTAGATAAGAGAATATAGGAAAAGACTTTTAGCAACAGATTTTTCAAGGTTGCCAAGTACTACGTGCAAAAAGACACATGATGTTGCGTGTAGACTTATTACTGGTGTATGTACAAGAGTATGGCTGTTTTCAGCTGTACACAGCAATTCCTAAAGCAAAATATATGCCATTTATCAACGAGGTTTTTTTCAATATATGCAATGAGGTCTTTAAGAATCAGCCTTTAGATCAAGTATGGAGGAGCAAAGAATGTTGCGTGAAAACAAACAGTTCATAGTAAAGCCATTGAAATTACCTTTCAAGGAAATTACTCAACCAATTCCCTGTTAATTGCTGTCTTAGCAGCCCTTCAGAAAAGATGTGGCACCTCATACTGTGTTGTGTCACATATCAGATCTGCATAGCAGCAAGTTCAGAACTAAGTTTTGTTAAGGCAATTTGCTGTTTTTTCTATTTGCTGTTTTTCTATTCTTGATCCTTCTCAATCCCCACTGCAGTCAGGCTATCTATAGAACAATCAATTGCGTGTATAGAATAATCAATATATCACCACTTTAATTTTGCAGCATCATAAATCAGACTCCTTTTTTCCATCCAACTGAGAAGATTTTCTGATCATGGCACCTCTACAGTGAAGCTAGTTTTACAGGCTGGAAAACAAAGGGGCTTGCAAATTAGAGTCAAAGGAACCTGTATTTTGTCCTGTGATGGTATGAAAACAGTATCATCTTACTCTGCGGAATGACTGATTGAGTGTAGTCAGACATTACTTCTTATGGTAGTAATAAAAATAAATTTGTGGAGAGGAATTACAGTATTTTGCTCCTGCTATAGAATTAGGTTTTATTCTGGCTTTTCTTTCCTTGGTGTAATTGTCATGCATGCTCTACTAAATATTTGCTTTGGTACACTAGGCAAAATCCCACTGGAAATCTGGACATATGATCTGAGCAAGGGAAAATGTTTAGATTCCTGCCTTCTCACACAAAGAGAGCATGAGCTTGAAGGTGGGTTAGGTTCCTGGTGTTAACTTATACAAGTAAAACCCTCACAGCACACACAATGTTATTCAGTAATGACTACAGCCCAGCAGAAAAATTCCCGTGAACGTGGTATTCCCCAGTCAAACAAATTAAAAACAGGGAGAAGCATCTGAGCATACGTAATTTTACTTTTCACTATAAAATGTGCTGTTAATGAGCTAATTTCACGTGATGCTCTGGATGTGGCTATGACTGTGTTTTGTCTGTGATACGGTAATACCTCGAGTATCAGCCAAGACCAAGGGGTTCACTGGGCCACGCAGTGCCACAGCTGCAAACACTCCTGGTCACACATGGCTTACAGTCTAAATAGTGGAGACAGGCAAAGGGTGAAGGGGGAAACAGAGATACAGGAGTATCTCATCCAAGGTCACACAACTGGTCAGTAACAGAGCTGAGATTAGAAAGGGGGCCTCCCAGGTCCCCACTCAAGTGCCCTCGCCACAAGACCACACTTCCCATCCCTGCCTGGCTGGGGAAAGCAGCTCCACTTGTTACAGCAGCTTCCTGTGCAGAAGTGATAAGTCTCCATGGAGTCACAAAGCGTGTAATGGGAGTCTCTGCTGATAACAGTGGGTTTTGTTGAATTACAGAGATGAATTTAAGGAAGTCTTCAAAAGCATTCTGAAATTTGGCTTAAAGAAGTAGAGCAGCATAATTAAAAAATAGTTAATTTGAATAGCTCTATGTATCCCCACTGTCTGATCAGGTTAATTACTTAATTTGATTCTTTTCTGAAATCCTTTTAAATTGCATTGCAAAAAAACCCTCTAGTACAAAATGATAAAAGTACAATTTGATAATCCGCTAATAAGGGTAGACAATTGTTTTAATGAATGTTCAACTGCTTTTCAGGCCCAGAGCTAAGAAGGAAAAGATAGCAATTTGCACATCAGAGAATGATTCACAATATTTTCGAAAATGTAAATGTTAAGTCTTTATTTTACAAAACATTCTATTTGTGTGTCATTCTGCATAGTTAATTAAAGCAATAATAGCTATAAAATATATTTGCCCTTCAGCAGAATTTACTCTCACTGTGATGTTGTCAGGTAAACCTGTGGCAAACTATTACTATAAAAATAAATTCAAAGGAATATTAATAAAAATAATGCAGCAATGAAGGATTCTTTCTTTGTGAGAGTCTAAAAATGCTGATGTAGTTTGGAACGGTCTCATGCCTGTACTGCTGCTGATGGTGGTAAATAACTTCAGCTTCCCCAAAATGACTGCATTGCACCCAGGATGTGCATCAAGGAATTTCATTTCAGATTAATGCTGATAAATTATTTGGGTGTTGTGTGTTTTTAAGGGAAATATCAGTGCTGTGGGATACATGGAGTGTAGCTTGATTCAGGTGTGGTTCTGGGACTAACAGCAAATAAGTTCAACCGGGGAAGCAACCCACAGTCATGAGATTCCCAGCCTGGTTTCTCAGTTTTAACCTCAAGGACTTAAAAATATGTACTGCTGCTCTATGAAAAGTTACGGTTCTTACTTCACTCAAGTGGTTCTTTGCATTTGCTGAACATGAAAGTGATTCCTGAGTTATGAACACAAGTGACATGAGGGACAATAATGTGGTAAGAAAGACTAGGAAGAATAAAAGATTTGAGTGAAGAAGCTGAAGTCATTTCCATCAGCTCAAGTTGCTGGTCAGTCTAGCCCTCAGTGGGAAACTGGATTCTGCAACATCAGGAACAGAAAGACGGGCACGAGTCTATCTACAAAGCTGTAGGTTAAACACAGATCTCTGTGGCATTTTCAGGAATAGAAGATGTGCTAGGAAAAAGGGTAAATATACTAAAAAATTTGTGATGCAGGCAGAGAAACAAACAAAAAAACAAACCCAGTGTTGCAGGTGTAAAGAAGGATTTTGAAGAAGTGTACGGAATATATTATTCCAAGACAAGAGAAGCAATTAAGGAGGATGCATCGAGGTTCTAAGTGCCCTTTAATATACGACTTGAGATATTGATAAGATCTGTTTGGAAAGATCCGTAAATTTTAAAAAAGCATTTTCTCTCCTTAGCCCAGATGTGGGCATTAAGCACATAGGTAGTACAAATGGTTTGATCTGTTTAGGCAATGCGTAAGATACACTGTTATGTTTTGAAGGTTGTTTCCATAGTGCTAGATAAAAATAATGGCACAGACTGTTTTCAAAATAAGTACTGTAACAATTAAACTAGGCACACAGTCATTCTTCCTGATTTAATTAGGATGTTCCTAAGAAATTATTCTGGCGCATGCCTTTTTCTAACCTACATTTTCTGTAGAACATACATGACTCTTCATCTCACAAGATGAACAGAAGCCCAAGGAGATAACTATATTTTCCTTCCAGATGCAGCCTCATACTGCATAACTATTAAAACCAAGTACTGTCAAGGATACTTCCTTCTTAGGACCACAATTCAGATGCTAGAAGAATTTTTCTAGGCGAGTTATACAACCACCAAATAAGTTGTGTATCCCACATGTATCCCACCTAAATTCAGAACTGCAGATGAAGGAGAAGCTTTAAGACTTCTGTTCTCTTTGAGCAGTCCCAGAAAACCATTGTCATGACTTCTATACCATTGCCATGAGATTTTGTCACAGGTTATAGGTATTTTTTGGTGAAAACTGTAAACCCAGCAAAGCCAATTTACAACTTTTGAAAGAAGGACCATGTCCAGAACATCAGGGATATCTATGAGATATATTCTGGAGAATGGCAGACAATATATTTTATCTGGAGTGTACAGAGTGGTGAGAATTACAAGTGTTGAGGGGCAAACATGAGAAGCCAAAATTTTATTTCATTTTCAAAATAAATACAAACATTCGTTTAAAGACATTCCATAGAATATACAGAATACATTTGCAATGGTAGGCCAAATAGAAAATGAAAAATTTTAAATACTGTGAAAAAAACACTTAATAGAAAGTCAAAAAAGAACCTCCCTCAAAAAATTCTGCACCCCATGACCCAGTACCATGCTGCCAGTTACTTACTGCTATACATAGAAAAATAAGCCTTCACGTTTCCTCAGAGGCTATCAGCACAAACCCAGAAGAATGTTAATTACTCATCATAAAAATATTAATTATTTTTAGTAAAAGTAATTTTCATGAAGTCTCAAGAATTACAGCCTTGGGAAATAGAGTCCTCCTTTCATATATAAGTATACACACAGAGATAACTAGATATATGACACAGACAGCACCGCCTGCTTTAGCTCTGCTCTATTGCTGAAAGTATCTAATCAGTTTTTAATTCATTATAGAGCTGCTTCAGTGACTGCATGTAGCAATGAGTTCTGCAGTTTGCCTATATGCTGCATAGCCTGGTACTTTCTACTGCTGAAGTTTTATGCAAACTTGTGCTCTTTGATTAAAGGAAAGAAAGGAAGGTAGGAAAGAAGGAACTGAGGAAAAACAAGGAAGGATGGAAATTCTCAGGCCATACTTCTGAAAATGTTACAAATTTGGACAAATGTAATTAATTGATGCAATAGCCATCACGACCTCTTTGTTCAGTGTGAATAATTAATAATTGGAAAAAAAAAACCCAATCCCAAATTCAGACATTACCAGAACTGTGTCAGTCAATTACATTCATTGTTTGAAAATACAAGTGTCTACCCTGGTTCTAAGGTGTGGAGTTTAAAAATCAGGCATGAGTAAAAGGACCAGACATAAACATACCTACTCAAGTCAAACCCTCCAATGTTTTTAACAAAGAAGAAAAGAATTATGGAATTTGCTGCCTTTCCAGAGATAAGCAAATCAAGGTTCTGGTGGACAACGTTGGATAGAGCTTTCCAAAACTCACAGAGAGGGATCTCTCACAGATAATTAATGCCCTGTCAGCTGCTTCTTCATACTTCATTTGCAGAGTTCAAATGTGTGAATCTCTGTGGAGTTTGACTTGGCAGTACATCACAGGGAGAAAAGTGATTTTTCAAGCAACTAGACTCAGTCCTACACAACTCTGTTCAAAAACAATGGAGTTCTTGTACACCAAACAGTTTGGTGATAAAAAGGTTTATCTCTGTAGGATAATTTATTTTAATCTGTAATCTTATGCAAATCCAGTAGTTCTGCTGTCTTTTTCACATCTTCCATAAGGCTTCCATGCTCTAGGGAGAGTGTAAAATGTGTGGCTCTAAAATCACATTTTAAAACAAGAAGGTTTTAGCAACAGACTCATTCTGGATACAAATCTGACTCATAGTTTCTCAAAACCTGGGCAACAGCCAGCCTAAGATACATAATGCAGGCTGTCAGTCAGCAGCAGAGCAGACTCTTAGGGATCCATATTTTCATCCCTGTACAGACTCCTGCTTCGTGCACCCAGGCACCCATCAGCAGTGCACTGAGCAAGAGAACAAGCATCCCTCACTGACCACTCATTCTCTAACCAGCTCTCTTGGGGAATAAGCAAGTGCCATGCAACACAGAATCCTATTTTTTCAGATTGCTGGGGGCTTGTGGGGGGCTAGGGTTGTCTTTTTATGAAAATTCTCCTTTCAGGTCATTCAAATATGAATCTGTATAAAGGCACAGTGGGAAAGGCCATCCATATATACTAGCACTAACCCTACTACTATATAATTTCATACTTTTTCAATATGCCTGAGAGAATATATACAGTATATGGCAAAGACTTGTTGCAAAGCATACATTTGTCAAAGAGTGGTGGAGTCCCTTCGGGGGCTGCTAGGCAAGAATCTCACCAGCCAGGGCGAATCCCACCATTCCAGACAGAATGGGGGGCACTGGGGACAGCTGGGCCGGCATGTCTGCTCACTCTTAACAGTCAGGACCAACAGGACCCATGGCTGGGCACAGGCCACTGAACTATCTGTCCTTAGTCCATAGGCCGGCAGGGCACAGGCAACTCTGTAACTGCAATTTGCTTAATGCTTCCCCTCAGCTAAGTACGATTATCATTGCCATCCTGAATTCCCGAAGGACCATTTTCCCCTGCTGTGCTTTAGCACACACATTTCTGAATTAACAGCTGAGTAACATTCTTGCCCTTGCAATGAAGCCGTCTTTCTAGTTTTTTCTTTAAGCTCCAAGTTTGTAAGTGGTAGGGTTGTAGGAAATTCTGATGTTTATTCATTCATTCGAGGTTTTACACTTCATACTTTCAAAGTAAGCTTTGGGACCATAATCTCTAAAAAAGAATTCAACATACTGTTTGGAAGAAAAAATTCCTCTGCATTATTTTCCTGGAGGGGTAACTACAGCCTGACACTGCACAAATTCATTCACACCTACTTTCACTTCTGACTGGGTCTGGAAGAAATACAGCATTTTCAAGATGAGGAGCCCCCAGGCCAGCAGATGTTGCCAGCTGCTACATAGAGCCTGGGGTGCCTCCCTCTCCAGTCTCCAGCAGGACAGGGAGGGCTCCCTGTGTGGCTTTCTGGGAGGCTCAGCTCCTTCCCAGACTGCTCACATACTTCAGTGCCACACAGGAACCTCCAAAGCTGGACTGGCCGCAAAGTGTCCCCAACACCCCGCACTCCAGGACACTGCGGCTGAGCAGCTGGACTGCTGAGCTCATACATGGAGCCACGCAAATGCATGGAGCTGCTCCCTGCATGAGCCTGAGATCGTGAGCTCGCTGGAGTTGAGGGGATGACATGTGGCCAGCCTGATGTCCCTGGCTGTCATCTCTCCACTTGAAGACCTCCTCCTCTCACTCTAGTTAGCCCAACCCCATGCCCTCTCCAGCAGAGGAATTGATTAACTTCTGAGTAACACTCCAGAGGAACTTCGGGATGGAAACTGCACAGTCCAAGTTAAGGTTCTCAGTTGCTGCAGGGTAAGTTCCGTGACATCTGCCCTATGTGATGATGTAACTGATGATGTTCTGGCCTGGAGATACCATCTTCAAGCAGAGGCATTGACATACTGGCCAACTCTTCGAGCAGATTGTGCATATATTCCTCTAATCCTCTTAACTGTGAGTGCCTGAACAACCAGATACCGGTTTGGACCTGTGTGGATACTCCAGTTGTTAGTATTTTCAATTATTTTTGTGAATGTCACTGTAATGTCTTGATTTTAGAGCGTGGCTCTCACAGCGGTGCTGTTGATGCTCACTGCAATTTGTTTGCTTCGGGGATGATTTTTAATCGGACGGTCACACTTTACTCAGAGGACGTTACTCTGCAGGCTGGCCCCAAGTACTGGCACACGACTGGCGTGGCCGGGGCCGGGCGCCGGCGTGCGAGGAGCCACGCCGTGTTTACGGCTGAATGAGGGGCGCAGCCGAAGAGATGCGTCAGCGCGGGCGGGGGCGGGCCG
>WBMZ01015507.1:0-47555 GCA_013400975.1 Atrichornis clamosus
GAGACCCCTGGCCTGTCCAGCAAAACCTACAGCATCCCCAAAGCAGGTACCCCAAATCTGGGGGGGATTTGAGGGGGTTTTGGGGAGGTTTGGGGGAGTTTGAGGGGATTTGGAGGGGGTTTTGGGGGTTTTTAGAGGCACCTGTGTGGCCTCAGTGAACCCCTGGGCTGTCCAGCAACACCACCCTCATCCCCAAAGCAGGTACCCGAAATTTGGGGGGGTTCCGTGGGGATTTGGGGGAGTTTGAAGGGGATTTAAGGTGGGGTTTGAGGGGATTTGGGAGGGTTTGAGGGGATTTTTAGGGGATTTGCGGAGCACATTTTCTGTGTGGTTCAGCAGACCACCAGGGTCCCCAAAACCACCCTCAGCATCCCCACAGCGGTTACCCCAAATTTGTGGGGCCCTGGAGTGGTTTGGGGGAGTTTTGTGGGGATTTGAAGGTGGTTTGGGGATTACCCAGACACTGGGGTCCCACCCTGCTTGTGGGGGCCACCCCAACAACGTGTCCCCCCTTATTTTGGGAGGTCACCCCAACCAAATGCCCCCCCCCAGGACTTTGGGGTACCCCCTTCCTCCTACAACCTCAACCAGGGGCCTCCACCATCCCCCATTCTCCTCCCTCACACCCAAACCCCCTCCCAGCACTTCAGGGGTGCCGGATAGAGAAATTGTTCAGTTTGGAAACAAGCTGTCAATGGCTCATGCTGATAATAGTTGTCCCATCAATATATTAGTACAATAGGATGCAGCCATGCCCCTTAATACCCCAGCTCAGTTTGTGCTCTGAAGTCAAGCAGACCGGCAGTGAAAGAACAGCTCTCCAAAGAAATGCAAGTGCTGCAAGAGATGGCACTAGTTAACTGCACACCACCCACCAGCCCCTGCTGGGATCAGGGTGATCCACCTCTGTGTGATCTCATTACTGTGAGTATCACCAGTGAAATGCTCCCTGTGCTATACAGCTATTTCCTAACTTTTCTTAGGGACAGGCTTTTGCCCAGAGCTTGGGAATTAAGAAGTCTGGTTAGTTTGAACCACGATGTTAGCACTCAGGTGCCAGCTGACAGTCAGGAACATATGAAATGAGTTAATCTTTCAGTTAGTCTCTACCACCTACTAATTTATGTGGCCACCATGAAAAACACAGAATCTCACACTCCCTGGCCAATACAGCTTAGCAAGAACCACTTTATAACCATGTCCTTTCATTTAATTCCCTTTGGTAACAGGACTTTCCCATTCACATCAATTCCCAGGGGTGCAGAGAGCTTGGCACGCTGGTCCATGTGTCCGTGTGGGTGCTGGCACGTGTGTGTGTTAGTGTGTGTGAGTGTGTGTGAATGTGTGTGAATATGTGTGTGCTCTCAGATGTGCTTTGCTGCAGCTGCAGAACTTGATCAAAAAAACGTCAACGGTACAAAGCGTTCCAGCTGAGTTCATTTCCTGCTGATAACTCCCTGAGGAGGAGGGTGAGGCTCAGCGTCCACAGGGTTGGTTTAGTGTTGAGGGGCAGGGGCTGCAGAAACCTCACACCACAGTTACGGAATGGTGGGTTCAAAAAGTGAGTTTCCCATAGAAAACACTGTTCACCTATTCACTTCCTGTCAGGTTGCCATTGTCAGACCTGATGTGTAAAGCTAAACCAAAACAGGATGTTGGCTTTTAGAGTTGATTGATCTTTGAAATGCAAATTTTTTTTTTTCTGTGGCTACTTTATCCCCCTTTATTTCAGTTGAGAATTGAGTTGCTTGAGAGGGAACAGGAAGGGTTGAGACCTGATTTTCAGGGGGTCAAAAGCCCAACACAGTAACAGCTGCTGGTTAGTAGTAGGAATTCTGGGAAATCATGTGGGTAAGGGCAGCTGAAGCCAGGCAGAGAGGTGGACAGAACAATCTCACATACTAGCACTGACAGGTGAGCTCTGCTAAACCCTCAACAAATGTCTTAACAAAGTACAGAATTTCAATTTGTCTTGCAGGAATCCACAGCTCCCTCCACCCTTTGCTCATCCACCACCCTGAAAAACATACCTTCCCAGATTTGGCAACTACGCAGACACACCCGAATGAGATAGCTGTACCAACACAAATGCCGGAGTCACAGTTTCAGATGGCCTCAAAAGCTTTTTTAACTAACTGGTCTCTGAATAAAGAATAGCCATGTCTCTGCATTTCCTTTCCGTTGCTCACTCTAGCACCCTGCGGAGGCTCCATGGTCCATCCTTCATAGCCAAAATGCAAGAGGCCAGCAAATATTATCCATGGTGTTTCTGAGCATGGCAGAACTACTTACGCTACCTGTTTTGCAGGAATGCCAGGATGAAGGAGTTCCTTGTACCTGCCCCCCACGTGCTGCTTGTAGCAGGAGTGCCAGCCATTTGTACTGAATAGTGTTAAATGCTGTGCTATAGAGTAGAATGATTGTGGGAATCTTTGTTGTAATTGTGGTTAAGGGTGGAGGGGTGGATTTTGTGTAAGGTGTCTATCTTATGTTCTGTGTTGTGATAATGTGATTTTGGTTCTGGCATGGGGAAATTTTTTTTCCTTTTGTTCAGTTGAGTTGCTTTTGTTGTTCTAAGTGAATATTATGTGTTGAATGTTGATGTTCTGAAGTCAACTTGCTGTTTTGGCCTCACATGTCTTGAAAAGAATCAGACAGGAAGCTGCAAAATCCAGGGGGCCACAATTGCAACATTTTCTCTGTCATATGATATCCCCCCCAGAATCTGTTTTAATGGCACTGGTGTGACTACAATTTTTTCCTCCAGAGCAGAACAGAAGCAGAACTTGTTTTTGCATATAAGAACAAGTTAGTCTCATAGACAGTGCTATATCCCAGGAGGTCTGTAAGCAGAGATATACAGAGGGATGCAGATAGTCATACTCAAAGATACCTCACATTCATATTTGCACGTGCACATCACGTAAAATACCCAGTTTCTCAGTATAACTTCCCTTAATAAGGTATGTTACAAAGTTCTTGCAGTTAAAGCACATGGGTTGTTTTTTCAGACTTTCTAGTGGGTTTCAGTCCAGAAACAAGAAAAAGGAGAACAAATGCACACCTCATGTCTTCCTGTCTGGAGAAAAACATACACCATATTTCTGTGCATTTGCTCCTTGCTCCTTCAGGAAGGAAGATTTAGCATCGAAAAATGTCAAAAGTGCTGACAAAATTACAAAAGTACACAGTTCTCTGAGTACTGTGTACCATGCTCACAGCAATGGCATTTGAGAATCTGCCTGGCAGAAAAGATTTGCTTTGTGGCAAGATACTTGGAGGCAGAAATAGAGTGAGGAATTGTGGTGGGGCAGCTGCAACTACTTTTGCTTTATGAGTGCGGGTGAAGTGATACTGCCTCTGCCTAGCAGCTTCCTTTTATGTAGACCTAAGCAAACAGTTTTCTCTGCAGAGTAGAACCCCTGAAAGCAGAAAGAAAATACTGAAACAGACGATGAGCAGCACGAATCAGTCATTGGAGGTGTGACTTTGACGGTGTGTTACATGGCAAGATATCTTGAAAACAACACTTGTGACCCATGTCCAGTGAGCTTGAAATCCTCCTTCTGGCCCAACAGCAGGTAAAGCTTGGGTGGTGGAAGAATCCTGCCCTCCCTGCCTCACCCTGCTTCTCAGTTCAGTTCCTATTCCCTTTCCTAGTGTACCATTGTCAGGACTTGAAGAGATCAATAGGATTTCCAATCAAATAGTAGTTTCATTTTTATATTTCTTTTAGATTTAAAATTTATTTTCTTATATCTACAGTTGCATTATCTTCTGGTTCCTTACAGCAGAGAGGTTTCATCTAATCTGGTGTTTCAACAACAGAAGATTAATTCATCCTCTTGCCCAATCTCCAGATTACAGCAACTCAGCCTATCATTATTTTGGCTAAGGACAGAGTAACTATTGTATATTGAATTTGGGAGATAATGAGAACACGATTTAAATCGGCTAATTCCACAGGAGTTCTGCCACATGCAGTACAGCAAGAGTTAACTACACTGCAGAACAACTATCAGTAATAGTAAACTGGGATATCATGATGCTCACATTTAAATCCATTCCGGAGTGTTTTCAGCCATAGCCAGCCAGGACTTGTGAAACACTGCAAAGTAGAAGTATGCATCCCTTTTAGAAAATATGCTTCAACTCTCTCCTGCCCCGAAGGTATCATGCCAAAATGATGATATGACATTGTGTCACTTTGCAGCTGCACACAAGGCAAGGAAACCAGCAGAAGACAAAGGGAGTGCTTCCAAGTTCCTCTGCACCACCCTGCTCTCAAGAGGTGGGGACTGAAATTCTTGAGAAGGAGCATATGCAAACAGTTGCTAAAAGAGATTTACAACACTTTGATCAGAATGGCAAGGGAAAGTGTAGCAAAACATTCTGAGGCTTGGTTTTCCCCATCTGAATTTTTCTATCACCACGGAAGTTTTTCACTTCCAGTGCACGAGTCTGTCCATTGCTGTGAAGGGAGAGAAGAACAACCTGCACCTTCTGACCTGGTGGTGTGAGACACAAATTCACGTGGAAAGAGCTAGTCCTACTTTACAGCTGGAGAGTGACAATCTTGCATGGGGACCCTCTGTTTGTGCCCACACTTGAGCAGCACTCTTTGCAGTGGAGCTCTGTTCTCTCTCTGGGGAATCACACAGTAGATCTTGTCCTTCCTGGGAGCCCCAGCCGTGCACCAGGTCAACTCCTTAACTTCTGTTCAACCCCAATAATCACCCTCGCTCTCCTCCTATTCTGCCTCTCTACAGCCAGTTCATTGCTGAGTGAAATTACTGAAAAGTGTGAAGGAAAAGGAAAGCTGCAGTTAGAGGGAAAGAGATTCTCCTCACAAATAAACAAGCAAGAGACCTTGCAGACTTGGAGAGGGAAGCATGGACAGGGGAGATCGAAGCAGAGATACCAGGCAGGGAATTGCAAGCAGTGGAGAGAAGTAGAGACAAAACGGAGTGGTGGGAGTGGAATAACGATAAGGTGATCGAAAATACGAAGGGGGAGAGAGAAATCAAGGGAGGAAATGCACATGTGGTGTCCCCAAGTTTGGGTGCAGAGGCAGAGTTTGTTTCTTCTTGTCTCATGAGCTCAGCACTCCGGGAAAGACAGTATCTGTTTAGGTTTGTGTCTAAATTTAAATCCTGTTTGCCTTGCCTCCCCCTCCTCTCCCCTCCCTTCCTTCCTCTCACCCACCCGCCCTTCTTCCTTGTTCGTAGTGCAGGGCCACCCGCTGGGCTCTGTCAGTGTTCAAGCTGAGAAGGAGCTTGGATATTACACACACTCCACGGCGGCACGACTTTGCTCTGGCTCGGCTGAAGTTTTCCCACAGATAAGAGGAAAAGGGGTGGGGAAGAAAGATTGCCCCGAGGACACCTCTCTCTTGCAGGACATGGAGGTAAAGAAAACTTTTATTTCCACTAGCTTGTGACTGGCTCAGCGATCTGCTTTAGCTCCACCTTGCAAAGCAATTTTTCACTAAAAGCAGCTTCAAAATATCTCTTCGCTGGGGTTCAGATAAAGGTCTCTTCCCCCCACTCCAGCCCCAGTCATGCACCTGAGACTCTTTTGCAGGTTTTAGTCCAGAGTTGGAAAGTAGGGGGGATGGTATGGGGAGAAATTATATCTGTGAAAGGGGAACGCGGAAGAGCTGCCATTTACTTATTAGTCTCTGAGATGAGATTGGAGAGTTAGAATTTTTAAAGGTATCATTTTGAAAGCAGGTTTTAAGAAGTCATTAAAAATGGGGACGTTAGAGAGAAGAACAAACTGTACAGGATTGACAGGCTCCTTGGGGCTGAGTCTTACCCAAGCCATGCAGCAGCAGTTGTGATTCGGACATTGTGTGTAGCCCCTGTTCCACGTGGATTGGGAAGTCTCACTTTTGTTATCAATAGACCATTTTGGTTCAGGAAAGGGGACCCGAGAATCTATCATTGAGCAAGGTAGATGAGTAGCACACTAGCACACCCCTAAAGGGTTTCCTGTCCCTTTTTCTCCATGCCTTGTGCCCTGTGCTTCAAGAGAGTTGGATCTCGTGTCTCAGGGTGGGCACACAGCTGGCAGACAGGAGTCTGGCTTCCCTGGTGTTTACGTCCAAGCCTTCTCCTGTGTAACACCCTCTTGGGCAAGGCACTTCACCTTCCTTTGCCTCCTTTCCCATTCATTAGAAATGGGATTGATGGTGATTGTTTCGGTCATGTCAGACTGGATTTGCAAGCTTTTCACACATTTAAGTGGCAAAGAGAAAAAAAATATTTTTAGGAGGGGCACGGGAAATAGAAAGGTGATTACAACATTGGCAAAACCTCAAATTATGAAAGAGGACATTTGGTATTTCTCTCAGCTAAACACAGACCTTACTAAACACTTTATATTAGCTTCCCAGAGAAGCCTTCTTCTGTGTGGATGCAGCCCCAGGACTAGGGGACAAGCAACAGAGCCAGGGAACAGTGTGCTTGAAGCACCACTTCAACTGTTCTTTGAAGGTTTCTAGTACATAGCTCAGCTGGGCAAGTGTAATAACACCCAGGTGCTAACATCACCATCCTTGTTATCTGTGCTGACCTGTGCCACAGGCAAGGGTTAAAGATTTGGCATGTTCAGGCATGTTAGTTACAAAAAATGTCCTCAACCAAACTAAATGAATAGATTATGGGGTGGAGAAGGGCCAAGCAGTGATGAAACCAACTCAGCTCAGACTACATGTGACATGACAAATGTGTAGCTTTATAAGGGATTTCAGGTTTGTCAGAGCCTGGTTCAGTCACTGTTAACACTTCTTTTATTCTTTTTCACTGTAAAGTATCCTGTGATGTTTCAGAGGGGAGAAGGAGTTGAACTTCTTAATTTGTTTTAACAGCTGTGCACAATGAGCTACATATGGAGCAAAGACAGGCTTAGGGCTGAAGCAGGTATTTTGGTACGTTGAGGACACTCTCCCTCAGCCCCTCTCCACTCCACACACAGAGCATTGCACCCCTCAAGTATTTTCTGTGTGCTGCAGTGGTGTTTTGGAGTAGAAGGGAACACACCTGCCATTTCCCTTTGGAATGCATGTGTGACACATGCGGAAGGTCTGATGGTCGGGAAGCTTCTCTGAAGTATCTAGCTTAAGAGTTCCCTGCCCTTGATTCTGTTTACCTTTTACCCTTTACCTCTATTTCCCACTTTTTCCCTGTGTTACCTTGTGGTTTTGGTCATCTGTACATTATTGTATCCATTCTGATTTTTAAAACATCTCAATTTCTAAAATATTTTATAAGTAGTGCACTTGATCCTGCCCAAGCCTCCAAGAAGGTGTTTAATGTCACTATGGTAAGAAGATATTAGACCGAAGTAGAGCCAAGAGCAAGGATTTTAGTTCCCACCATCCAATTCTCTGCTGTTTCTTCCTGAGGGCTTTTCACAGGCAGCGTGAGCAGGACTCAGAGGCTCTCTACAGTCTTTTTCTTAAAATGAGATTTAATGATCCAGTGCAGCAGGAAGGAGAAGGCCTATCTCCCTGTTTGCTTCATCAGTGGCAGGCAGAGCTGCTCTGAGCTTTCCTGCTGGCATAACTGGCAAGCTCTTTGCTCTAATAGGACACATGAGGATTACCAGCTTTAGGAGAAAAAGGGCAGAGGGCTGACCTAGCCAGCTGATTTCCATCTCATCTCTGGCAGGAAGACCCTAGTTTTAAAAAACCCACAGAAGCAAGGTAGTTGGGATCACTTTCTTAGAGTGGATAGTGTAGGTTTGCTGCTCCTTAGGGACTAGTACCTATGGTCTTAGCCATTCTGCTGTCAGGAATGTGCCACATGGAAAACAGCAGCTGAAACCATTTAAGATCCTGAAGAGGGAGAGAAAGGCAACAACCCCCCATTCTTGCAGTTCATGTAATTTTGTCAGTGTGCTAATCTTCAGTGTTTTGCTTGCAGAGACCCAGCTTCTTGATGCAAGATAGATTTGAGAATCAGTTTTCTTTCCAGTGTTATGGCAGATGAAAGGAACTTGCAATCATGAAGCTTATACTATAGACTGTTAACATGAGGAGTTCATATCAAAAATGTGTAAAGCTGCACTGATAAAAGCTAAGGCACTTGTAAAAAAAGCAGCCACTAAACATTCTTTGCACTCATGGTACAAAAAGGATCAGAATTTTTTTGTATTGGTTTGTTAGTTTACATCTTCAGATTTGGTCCAAGTTGTCTGATTCACAGAGCTGCACCAAACCTTGCTGCAGATGTTGTGAGTTAAGGCATCTGCTGAAAGTGCTTTGGCCTTTCTGCAGCCCATATTGAACAGCAGTCATGGCATTCCTCTTCCCAGCCTCTCTCTAGAAGCTTGGGAGCACAGAAACACCAGGACTTTACCTGCACAGCGAAGGGAAACATTCCAAGACTGAGTTTCACTTCAGTGGCTCGCTGTAGTGTGGTGGGGTTCCCTAAGCTGCAGAGGTGCAGCAACCAGGTTTGTTTGGGGAAGGCTCGCCTCTTCTTTGTGCCTACCAACAGATGTAATTTATTTCTATGACATCTGCATTCCCATGTCTCTTTGCTGCAGCTACTCCGACTAGATCTCCATTCTTCCTGTTGGTACACTGGCTCAGGAGAGGGAAAGCTTTTCCAGGGCTGAGGGCAGTTCTCTACTCACTTCACGACTTCCCTTCTGGGCAACCTACTGGGCATGGCTCCATCCCCAGGCCCTGTGCTCTCCCTACACCACAATGTCTTCACCTTGGACATCTGGGGAGTGATGGAGTCATTGCTTTTTTAAGTAAAGCCCCGCCTCCTTTGTCAGGTGAAGATACCACAAAGTGGCCCTGAGCCCTGCCCCACTCCTCTGGTGAGCAGTGGAGTGGTGTGGAGAAAATTCCTGTGTCTGCTGTTCCCCATCTCAGTGAGAGACTGCAGAAACGTCCTGGGGTTCAAACACATCTGCTCCCTCCACAGGAGGGTCAGAAGCCATATTTTCTTTTGTGCTGTGGTCTGCTAGATGTCACAACTGAGCACATTTCCAGGTCCAGTATCACAGTTGCTGCATTCTGCCCGTAGCCATGGTGAATGACACCCTCACCCAAACTACAGGGCACATGCTGTCAGGCACTTCCCCTGTCCTTAGGAAAGCTGCACTAAGGAAATGTGGCCTGTCACCCAAGAATTGGAGGGAGTGGAGAAATGGGTACTGTGCTGATGGGTACCCCCACAGATGGGTACTGTGCTGAAATCTGTGACCATCATTGTCCTCAGAGCAGCAGGATGGTAGGTGAGCTGGGCTGAGAGAGGTCTCTGCCCACCCTTGCAGCTGTGGAGCTGAGATTAAGTATAGGCATTACGCCATGGTTAGCTCTGCCAGGAAACAATATCCCTTTCTCAGGAAGCTCCAATGATTGACTTTCATTCTAAAAGTTAAAACATTCCTTTTCCACTCCTCTTTTTTTCTTCTTTTTGCTAAAGAGAACAGCTTAACCTCAAATACACTTGTTTTCAGTGTTTCCTCCCAAACTCATCAAAATGTCATATTCACACAGAGTGTCTGTGTGTTTGCTAAAGGGAAGAGTATTTAAATATACTAGGAGAGGTACAGTATGACCCCATTTTACTCCTCAGGTCTGGGCAGATTTAGGACCTGCTTGACAGTAAATAGCATGTCTGCAGCAAAGGGTTCTGGAAAGGATCAGGTTTGCCAGACTTTCAAATGCCAGCAACTGGAGGCCTCCCTCTTGAAGGACAGAAAACAGCAAAACCAAACCCCATGGGCTGTGCTGCAGCCCTTTCTTGTCCCTACCAGAGACCCCAGAATAAATGGAATTAAGGCTTTTCCGTGTCACCAGAGAGGAACAATTCTTCTGAACCTCTTCTCACTCCCCAGTTTAACCTTTGGTTGTCTGAGTATCCCAAGCCATGATGATAGCATTTTGGAAACGCCTTCTATCCTGTGCTCCACTGTCCCATTGGCAGGATGCTTTGCTGTTGAGCAGCATATTATGCATACCTTCTCATGCATTCCCAGGAACTGCTTATCTGAAGAACAGGGAGAAAGATTAGCACTGCTTTATCAATAGGTGCTGCTTGGAAACTGCTGGCTTTTATCAAGGAAATGGCCCAGCCCACACAAACTGGTGTTGGTTTTCCATGCTGTTTCCACTTTATTGGTTAATAGTTGTAGACAGGTGGATACTCCTTCTCCTAAAACACCAACTCTACAGCCTGAATTTGGGATCTGAGATGGCAGCTGAACCCAGCAGCAGGGAAACCTGTTTGGAGGACCTTCTGTTTTACTGGTGCAGCCTTATTGCTACTTGCAGGTGCTGCATTACTGCAGAGACACAGCTTGTTGTGGTGCCTTCAGACAGGAATGTGCCTCTAGCAGTCTGCAGGATAGCAGGCATAAGGATGAGTCTGGTCTAGGGACAGGAGGGCTGTGAGGAGAAGTTATTGTTACACATTCACTGCAGAGTTGTTTCACACCTGGTTGTTGACAGAGGCACGGGGCACTTTGTTCTTACAGTCTCACCTAGGCACGGATTTAAGTAACACTTCATCCAGGTCACAATGTATTCACCTATGGAGTCTTAGGCCAGAAATGCTTTAACATCAAATCTGAGTTGTATCTTTCTATCTTATCTCCAGTCTATGGGTCCTGCTAATGTACTGGCAAGGATGAGCCTTATCTGCCCCATTAGTGCCAAATAAAGTTTTCACTTTTTAGAAGGAAAAAAAAGACACTGTACCAAATTCTTGTCAGATACAAGCACATCCCTTGCCAAAGGTGTTTCTGGAAGTATTCTCCAGGTGGAGACCCAGACCTCACTTGCCAGATTGGCAGCAGAATTAGCTGCATGGCTTTTTCTTCATTATTCATCATCAGATTTTAAAAGAGCTCAAACCCCATAGAACAGGCAGCAAAGTTGCAAGCTGATTTTGTTGCATATGCAAATACAGCTGTTTACCCTTGCTAACAAGATGCACAGAGTGTTTTGGTCAGTGTGGATAGCTAGTGGCTAATCTGCAAAGGATATTCATTTATCACTGCCAACTTCAACAAAACCACTGTTCATCTCAGGCTTCTCAAATGCACAGAGAATTAACCTGTGTCATTTGGAAAGCCTGGGTATCTAAAAGGGAGCAGACCAGTGACATGTTGTGCACAGAAAGGCACGAAAATGCAAAGGAGAGGAAATCTGGCTCAAAAGAATGGAGTTTAACAAGTCAGTGTGGCTTTGCAGTGATACTGGGGACAGTAGTCTAAAACTTTTAGCACAGAGGAAACAGAATTAATTAGTGCATTGGAAAAGCAATGTGCCTGGGAATAATGGGATCCAATTAAAGGGAAGATTTATATCTCACCAAATAGCAGGAAAGATTTCTAACAGTGAGGTCTGACACAGTTTGGAATAGCGTAGTGGAAACCAAATGTAGTAGAAATCTTTTTCCCATGAATGATTCAAAAATAGACTGGACTGAGCATGAGAAAAATAAGAAGCAATCTTCAGTTGTATACAAGTTAGTAGTACTGATAGGACCACCAGATGGGCAGCACCATGCTGCTTCTCCAGTTCTTCCACATGTGGGCTGCTACCAGAAGCCAGGGTTATTCAGCATCAGGCCCCAGAAGTGTTTATGATTCCTCCCTGCTGCAGTACATTGTTCAAGCCCAGCAAACTTCTGCCCGTAGGAAGCATTGGTCAAAATAAATTGGCATCACAACTGCAGGAGTCTGGGAATGGTTATTTTATTGCCTGTATAAAACACAAAACCAATTTTATTTTTCTTCTTTCTTCCTGTTTTTAGAATGGGTTTCTTTATCCTTTAAAACTGTCTGCTGCAACAGCAATCATGGCTTGTTCAAGTCAATCATCTTGAAATACTTTTCTGCTGAGTGCCATGTTCCCCTGATGTAAGTTCAGATGAAACGTCCTATTTTCATATACACACACTTGAACTTGTGTGCCAGGCTTCCCAGGAATTTCACCCCTTGGGCCTTGCAGTGAGTGCATGTTTAACTTGTGAAATGTGCACAGTCTAATTTGGTTTCCCATTTAGTCTTTACAAAGTGCACAGAGTTGTCAACACTGTCCCTCCATGAAAAGCCAGTGTTTTCATTCCCAGCTTGAAGGTGTTCATTCCTGTTTAGAGGCAGAGGGGCTCTGCATGCAAGCAAACACAGGCTTTCACATGGTGCTCTAGACAGCAGGTGTCTGGGAAGAGGACAGAGTGGAAGAAAAGGGGTGGATTGCTGAACACACTGGAGCATAAGGTGATAGGAGACATAAAGGTAACAAGTTGGACAGAACTACAAAAAGGAAACAGTCTTAGCACTTTGGCTTTCATCTCACAGCTCAGTGCAAAGTTGTCTTTTCCACTCGCATGAGGACTTCCAATCTCATGTAGTACATTGTCCTGTCATAGTCAACTAACATACCCAAAAATCCTGGACCATTCCAGTGATTCCAAAAGTTGAATATAATTTTTCTTCTCAAAACCTATCATTTTAATGTCTGTGAATTCAGAGCTTCCTAGTGCTGATTTACTCACTGAACAAGTGGTGTGCAGACATTGAGCCCACATTTCCTGGATACCTGCTTCCAGTGGCCCAGCTTTCACCTGGGGAAGCTGTGCCTGAGGTTGAAGGAACTTAGTCTCTCTTCTTGACATAGAAAGAACATATAAATGAGTTTCAATCAGCCAGCAGGTAAAAGAAATAGAACACTGAAGTAGGTAGTGTCAAAGCTCTTAAAAACATTGAGTTTCTCTGTTACAGCATTTGGGGAGAGTTTTATGAGCAGTTTCACTCAGAGATCATTATCTTCTTGAGATCACCGAGAAAAAAAATCTATGTCAAAGTCCAGGCTGCAGCTCAGGAGTTGCTTGTCTGCATTTTCCTTAGGGTATATAGAAGAGTTGTTTACCTACAGAAAACACTAAATTTCTAATGCATCATTATGGCTGATCCAGACTGGGCTGAAAATTCAGATAATTATTTTCAAACATAACAGCCAATTACAGCTGCCTGGATGCATTTGCCCAGCATTGGGCCTGATTTTCAGGCATCTCACAATCTGGAGACTCTGGATGAAGCCAAAGGGTGGGCAGTTACTGAGAAAACAGCTTTAGAGACCTGGATCCCCAGCGCCACTGCGGCTGCTGAGCCCTCCAGGGTCCAGCTAACAAGATATCTCTGTGGGTACAGCTTAGCAGTCACACCTCAAGCTGGCTGCTAGCTGAGTGCTTACTTTCACTTTCCTCCGCTCCATATCTGTGTACCTTTTTAGACTAAATTCCTGGCTTAGATAAATATGAACCTCCTTCGCTGACCTGCCTGTGTCCAGTGTAGACCTAATTTAATAGCAATGTGTTACAAAGATAGCACAGTCCTAACTGATGAGTCCTGGAAGCTGCTGCAGTTGGAAGCTCTGTGTAGGCTTATTTACCCTTCTGATCTTCTGTTTCCAGCATGATAAATTAAAAGAGGAGTTGAATCCCTGTGCTGCTACAACTAGACTGTCTCTAGTGTTGAGTTTAAATGGGGAGGTATCACAGTTTACTTACAGCACTTATCAGAAGTATTTTGAACTGTCCCTGCTTCTCGCATTCTCCGTGTCCCTTCTTTGACAATTCAGTGACTTCCGTTTCTAATTTAACCTTCTGAATAGCTTCAGATTAGATAATTTATGCATATTGTATATGCACTTGCCTGAAGTTCATTCTGTTTAACCACTCCATTAGGCCAAAAGCGATCTCTTCCTCATCCCACCTGAAGCATCTTGAGTCTGAGTGTCCTCCTGTTGAAATTCATCTTTTTTTCAGACTCTCTTAAAAGTTGAAAGATGATCCATCAGGTTGAGACCTTTCCTACAGGGGCTGTTGCATTTGCTGAGCTTGTTTCTTTCAGAGCAGCTGCCCAAGTGTCTCCCTGTCCGTAGGTGAGAGCAGGGTGTAGCTTCCCATAGTGCCTGCAGCTACAAGTCATTTAAAGGCACAACAGAAAACTTCTCATCTCAGAGATCATTATCATATGATAGCCATGGTTTATGCATTTCATTCCCCACTGAAATAATTCACATGCAAGTCCAGCCTTCCTGGCCATCTCTCCACTCTACGTCTTAGTCTAGATTTCCTTACTTGCAAGAGATTGGAGCACTTGCCGTACAGACTGCACTATTTACCATCTCCCTGTGGGCATCCTGGGAGGTTTTGCCAGTTGTTCCTTCATCAGCTCACCCCTTACCCTTCTAGAGCTCCCCAGAACAAGGCCTGGAAGTACACACAGAGAGGCACCAATTAATTTGGGCGAACTTGACAAGCTGTGTACAGTTCCTAGACCATTAAGAAAAACAGATGTCTGAGAGGAAAATGCTGTGAAGCTTAGAAGGATCCTGAGGAAAGCCTTGGCCAGCAACAGAGCTCTATACAAGCAGCTGGTGCAAGCAGCACATTAGGAAACAGCACAGTGGCCACCGCTGTTCTTCATTGGAATGACCATCTCATCCCTCCCCATGTAGCCCTTTGGAAGCAGTGTATCTTGAGGACACATCCCAGACACTGGCTGTACAAGCTGCCAGAAACACACAGGAAGCAATGCACTCCAGGCCAGCCAGACCAGCATCTTGCTAACAGCTGTTGTCAGCTGTACATCAGGAATTCAGCATCTCTCTACCAGGGTACAGATGAGCCCTTGGCTCCAGCAGAGCAATTCCACTTTGGGAGTGTCTGTGGATTCTTAAAACAACACGTCCTCATCAAGTTACTTATTCAAAGGATAATTTCTGAGAAATAACCCATTTTTCCCCATGCCTTTCATATATATTATCTGGAATTTAGATATGTGCTGTAGCTCATGTGTGGTTGCATCACCAAGTTTTCAGACAGCATTTATTGCTAGAGGGCTCCCATCAGATGGACAGAAGGAGTTCATGACGGGATTGTATATCCTGCTTGACATACCAGAAAATCCAGACATCTTCCCAAACTAAGCTGAAAACTGTGCAGGTGTTAATCTAATTTAATTTTGGAGAAATGAAAAGTAGTGCTGCTTGAAAGAGAGTGGGAATCTTCAATGATTTAAGAAAGTGGTGCATTAGCTGTCAGATGACACTGATGTCCTGCTGCCAAGTTAATCACAGAATCATTTAGGTTGGAAAAGACATCTAAGATCATCAAGTCCAGCCATTAACCCAGCTCTGCCAAGCCCACCACTAAACCATATCCCTGAGTGCTACATCTTCATGTCTTTGGGGATGGTGCCTCCACCACTTCCCTGAGAACCTGTTCCAGAGCTTGGCAACCTTTCAGTGAAGAAATTTTTCTTAGTGTCCTTTCTAAACCTCTTCTGGGGCAACTTGAGGCCATTCCCCTTGTCCTATTGCTCGTTACATTCCCACTGGCCTCCTTCATTGTGACTTCTTTAAGAAAGCAGCTGAGGGCTCTTTTTGACAGGGTGTTTCAGAGTAAGGTACCTTATTTTCAACATTCCAATTCAAATATTCATAACCTCAAATAATAGGAATGCTCAGTGTATCTGCTGCAAGGTTCTGGCTTACTGGCAACACTCACATTTAAGAGGCACAAACTATTTCCCCCAAAACACTTAGAGTTATGGTAAACTTGATAGAAAAATACTTCAGATGTGCCACTGGTGTTCACTTGGAGCAAGAGAAGAGCTCTGCAACAACATTGTTCTTTTAAGGCCATATGCTCATTGCAATGAGGAAAAAAAATTTGAAACTGTTTATTCCAGATAAATACAGCCAGTATTTTAAAAACAGATCTAGTAACTCAAAGGAAATAGCAGGACACTGAGTTTCCAGGACTTCATAAAGGAAAGAGGCATATTAGTCTAGTCTTTTAGTGTAGTCAAACTTAGTAATTGTAGAGATCTTTGTTAAACTAGTAAGTTTTTTGTGTCTCAGTGCTTAAGGTGGCTAAGTTCCAGTTTGCAGTTGACAGGGTACTGCTGAGTTGTAGTTAGATGGTTTGAGATACATTTCCACCTACGGTAGCCACAGAGTAAACTACCAGCTTTTAAATCTTTCTGTATTTCTTTTTTACTTCTTGAAGATTTCATTTTTATTTCTTGAAGCTGTATGATCTTAAATACTTCACCCTCCTCTAAAGAAAGGCATGTATTCACCTCATCACAGCAAGGTCCTGGAGACACTAGTGCACCCCAAAGACTCAAGAAGGGTGAACCCTGTCTGCTATGTCTGGACTTAAAACCCAGTATGGGTCAGTTTTTTAAGTTGTGCTGCTTCAGTTGGCAGGAGAGCCCCCCTTGCACGGAGCCTCTCCAGAGAAGGGATGCCATGCTCCCTGTGTGGGCGCAGCCTCTCTGCCTTTCCTTGTTTTTCCACTTGTGTGGCTGGATATGACTGCATCGAGCCACATATCAACTTTATCCACAATCCTTTTCCTGCTGCCTGAAATGATTTCCATGTTGGCTGCTTGGCCTGTCTGCAGGCAGCTGGGCTTGTAGTGAGGCAGTTGCAGACGCATGGCCCTTTTACAGGAAAGGCGGAGGCCACTTCTCTTTGAATTGATTGGACTCCTTGATGAAGCTTGCATGGTTTTCCTGCTCTCTTGGACACCTCAGTCACCTTGTCTGTAGGCAGCTAGCCTGGCTGGCAGTGTGGATTTTTGCCTCTCCATTTAACCCTCCTGTTTTTCACTCTTCACTGTCTGCAAGCAAATGTTGTTATATATCTTACAAACCTAGCAATCTTGATGATCATTTTACTGTGTGTCACCCAACCTCTCTACTGTGCAGCCTCAGGTCTCACCAGTACTTAACAGCCTTTTATTTCACCTTCCTACCTCTCATCCCAACCTCCCACCTTCTCACTGCACTAGGAGTCACCTTGTCCTTTCTTGAGTACCTTTTGGGTCTTTCCTCTTGAGTATTCTGGCTTCTGGTACCAAATCTCATTTCAGGTGTTCTGTTGTTACTGCTTTCAAAATATTTGAGCTTCTCCTTCCTCTGTTATTGTTGACTTAGTGACCTGGGGAAGCCCTAGTCTGGCTCTGCTTGCTGAGCCTACACCAGTCACTGCACGCCGGTGATGGTTGGGGTAGAGCCACACAGCTTCAGGCAGGAAGGGTGAGCTGGACACATGGGGGATGCGTGTGGCTGAGGTGGGAAATCTGTTCTCACTCACAGATCTTCTTTAGGACACCTTTATAATAATGAAAAAAAAATCTTTAGATTTTCAAACTGAAATCCCAATGAAAGGATAGTTCACTAGGAGGGATTCAGTCTTCTGTGTGTGCTAGACATTGTTAGGATTTGCTCAGGAAGTTTTGTGGCAACATGTCATTCCAGTTATTGTGCCCAAAGTACCCTGCACCACGCAGACTCCAGATGGCCACTTCTCATGGATGCAGAGGTGAAATGCAGATACCTGATGTGGGTGATGATCATGCAGAGCTGTGACAGGGCCAACAGTCCCTTCAGTGTGAGCACAGCACCCAATGCTTGCATCCAGTTTGATGCCACCATGAGAAGTTGTGAAGCATTGTGGCTGTGGTGCTCAGATCCCTTATGACAGGTTTCCTTGGGCTGCTCTGCATTGCAGTGTAGCTATCCTCAGGCACATCTGCTGTGGAGACATAGTCTGCCATGGATGTCCAAGTGTCAGGGTGGAGCTTGTGAAGTCCTGCACTAAAATTCTCTCCTGGATTTTGAGTAGTTGAGGGCAATTATCGTGTCCTAGATCAACTATAGGACTAATGCAGAACATAAAGAGTGCAATCCACATCTTCAGCCTGGAAAGAAACGCTTGCAGCCATTGCCTAATTCTGTAGGTTCCTCCAGTTCATTGGGCCTGCTCCACATTAAACGAGTGCCTGGTATTCTGCTGCTGCACAAACTTGGATTTGCCCTGTTTGACTTTCCATGGGTCCCTAATACATTACTCCTGTCCCACATCCTCATCTCTTCCCAACACTCCTCTCCCCATTAGAATACTCTGAGCATGGTGAACACAAGCAGACAGGATCAGGCACCTCACAAAAACCATTTATTGCAGAAAAGTAGATGGTGACACCCATGTTTTGCTGGAGGTTTCTGTGATCACCTCAGTCAAAGATTCCCAAACCACTATGCATACACCCAAAAGAATTGATATAAATGATTGATTTTAAATGGTTTTACATTCACTGAGCAGCAAGTTGTGGCTGAACAGCCAGATGCCTTATCCTGCACAGGGCACAGCAGAGCCAAGAGCTTTCCATAGGGTACAGGCTGAGGTCACACACATGCTGCCCCTGCACAGGCACCCTGCCCAGCAGGGACCAGGTGCTGCAGTTCCCTGCCTCTTTTGGTAATGATGGATCAAGAGTGCTTGATCACAACACTCTTGGCAGCCTTTGCCAGATGCAATAAGACACTTGCTCAGGAAGCAGACAGCCTTGGCTCTGTTCTGTTCTCAGAGAGTGTGGGCTTCAAACTCTTTGGTCTGCCCAACAAGAAATGGTTTTTAATCCAGGGCTTAGGGCAAGCACTTGCCAGCCTACCTGTTAAAGCCAGGCCAACACATAGCAAAGAATTCAAGATTTCCTGGAGCAGAGGAGACCTCACACACCTGCCTGGTCACCTGAATGCTCTCCTGACAGATAAAACCTTGGCTTTCCTCAGGACCAGTTCTGTGGGGTATGCAGCAGTGGCTCATATATCTTAAAATGCACAAGCCCATACATTGCCCTCTCAGCAGACACTCCTTACAGTGAAGGTTTCAGGTAATACTGCTGAAATTAATCAGCCCATGCAGTGTTGGGAACATGTAGGCACCAGGCAATTGCCAAATATTCTCATTACTAAAAGGGAGACTCAGGATCTCACTTGTACCTTTCCCAGTGATACTTGCTGCTTTTGCTAATCTCACCAGACAGAGCTTAGGCCAGACACTCCTGAGAGCTACATACCATGGCACAAAGGAAAGAACAACCTGCCATAAATCCAGCCTCAAAAATTTTCAACACCAGCCAAAGACTAGTGCAAGGTGGCTGGCATGCCCTTGCTTTATAAGGGCCTTTCCATCCTGGGCTGCTGATGTTAGGACATGTTACTAACAGACTCCACGGAGGCTGCTTCCTCCACTTTGGGCCGAGGAGGCTGTGAGGGCTGTAGAAACAGTCCCACCTCATCAAGTTAAACTGAACCCTCATGTAGTTACTCTGCTGAGATGCCTTTTGGAAGACGTTAAAAGAGCTGACATTGGTACTGACCATCCATCATGAGAAACAAGACTATGTACCATTAGCACTGCACCCACTGTCCAAGCAGGAATGCAACAACATTAAAGGGAGGGACTTTTCAGAGGGGAATTTAAAATAATGATTATCTCATTTTATTTTCATTGTAGTCACTTTCTGAAACAGAAGGTAGTTTATTCACCACTTTTTCTTGATGTCTACAGATGTTTCCTGTAATTCTCCTGAAGGACACAGCTTCTCACCTGTGTGTCTGGCACTGGCTACTCTCCTTTGCTCGTCTCCTCCTGCCTGGCACCACTGACAGGGGCAGCACACCACTTAACTCCAATCACTACCCAGTGATCCCTATGGCCCAGCACAATTGGGCCATAGGTACCTCATAGGTAAAATTGGGCATGGGTACCTCAAACCACTAAAGGATGAAAAACCATTAGAAGTTTCCCTTCTACTTTTGGTAGGCAAGTGGGGAAGTACATGAACCATTTATTTACAATATAGTGGACAAGTTCAACCCAGTGCTTCTTCCTTTGGAAAATATTTGTCCCTTTACTAGTTTCTGGCTTCTTATCTCCTGCCTCCACCCAATTCCCAAATCTTGCTTTGGTGAGCCTTTAAATTTGGCAGATCCGAGTCTCTGTAGTTTTGAAGTTACTACACTGTATTTGGGAGCTGCTTGCAGCTTCTGGACGAAAGCTGCTGAGCTGGAATATCCTCACATTACCCTTTGGCAGTGCTTGACCCTGAGTGCCAAGATGGCAGCAGTTCACAAGGGAACTCTCAGAATGAGAAAATCAAGAACAGACCACTGCAAGTCTTGAGAAAAATGTTGCCCTAAAGCAAACTTTTTCCAAACAGAGGGAAATGTTACATATTTTTACATATTTTATGTAAAGTGGAATTTTTCTGCGCTTTCTCCTAAAAACAAACAATGCCTTGTAGTCCAGATTCCTGATAGTATTCTGCCCTGTGTTATAGTCAGAGCTCCTTCCTCATTATCGCCCTCATTACAGCTATGCAACAGCCTTGCAGTTGAGGTCAGGCACACCCTCATTCTATGTTCATTCATCTGTGGTGGGATAAGCTTTGACCTGGCTGTCACTCTGAGGAGGGATGTTGTACTTCTCAGAGTTGTTCTTGTGGCTAACTTACTCACAGACTCCAAGAGACAGGCTGGCAGTGATTTACCCTTGGGCAGGAAGCTTGCTCTCCACTGAATGTTTCAAAAAGGAGGAGTTTAAGAGGAGACCTGACATCTGTATTCCTGCAATTTGCATTTCGGGAGTTTTAGTTGAATCTCTAGTGTGGCTGCTGGAAGAGGTCCTGTTTTCATTATACTGGAACTGAGGAAAGCTGCTAGGGATCACTGGGCTCTAACAACACTGGGTGCCTTGAAGATACTGTTAGCAGGAGTCCTTACCTCCTCCTGACTGTCTCCAAAACTTCCATGTCCAATATATTTTTACTTTTTTGACATTTCTAAATTAATGAGCACTCCCTTGTCTCAAGGAAACCACAATCTACAGCAATGTAGAGTTATGTACAGAAGAGATGTGTGCCTGAGTCAGAGGAGTCCAAAACCCATCTTTGGGGCCCAGGAGCTCAGACTGGTCCCAAACCTAATCAGAGGTCCTGTTGTCTTCGCAGAGTATTCAGAAATCTGGAGCCCAAACTCAAGCATTTACAATATATTCCCATGGGCTGCAGATTCCTTTCCGTGATGCTGCAAGATTGAAGATTGAATCTGTTGCGTGTGACATCAAGCAGATGTGGAGGCTTTCTCTGCACTGGTTGAGGCTTCACCACTTAGAAGCAGCTTTATCTGGGACATGCAGTGGTTCTGCACAGTTGTGTAGCTCTCATGTGAGACATTAACTCCTTTTGTTGCAAGTCATCCTTTTCCATTGTTTGCACAACCTTTAAAATGACAGTCCTGGCAAAGAACAGCCAAGGATTTTGCAGAGAGTGCTAGCATCATCATTAAACACCTCAACAAACTGTTGCACTCTTTCATAACCAGATTGTATGGCCTGATATCAGCTCCAGAATTATTTTTGGATCTTTCAAGTGGAAATCTTACTGTCTTTGCTCAGCTTTCTATTATGTTTCATCCTGCATCCTGGCCATGAGGAGCCCATGGCACTTTGAGGACAGTTAATCCTCTTTGTCCAGCCATCTGATGGTAGCTTGGAGGAAAAGGATGAGAACTGTGTATGCTGCTATTTGTAAAGCTCACAAAATGTGAAATGGAGCTGTTTAGCTTCTGGTAAAGGTTGATCAAAGAAAACACAACAGAAAGATAGAAGTAAAAAAATATTACTTGTTTTGTAGCATTTAGGATGCACCTGAAAGACCTGCAAGGTATTCTGGTCTTGTCCTCTCCTGGAAGATAACAGTGGTAATGCTCTGATACACAAAATCCTCAGAGCTAGCCTAGCCCCACCGGAGGAAGGTGCAGAGGTGGCTCACATGGTAGCTTTTGCTCTGGTGGAGCACAGCACAGTAATTATCACCCCTGTTCTGCAGGAAATGGTAGGAAATGCAGGTAGAAACCTTGGCCTTGCTTTCCAAGATGCTATGGGCTATGCTGGCACAATGATGGATGGGACTGGCTCTAAGGTATTGCAGAGTCACAGCTGCAGCCACTTCCAGCTGGGGCTTCTGCCAATAATTAAAATTTACTACAATGAGACAAGGAGCAGCTTCCTTGTCAGATAAGACACCAAGTGAGTAAATAAATCACATAAATCCCTCCTGAAACAGAGAACTGGAAGGTTTCCAGTGAGAATGATTTGTGAAGAAGGGTAAGGAGAGATAGGAAGAAGGATGCTTCACTGGGATGAAGAGGGGTCAGCGTAACACGAAGAGTTTTGTTTATTTGGGGCTTGCATCTTGGGATGTGCTACTTCTTGAGCCAGGGGCCCAGCGTGGTGCTGAGCTCCAATCGGAACACATCCTGAGATTTCCTTCTAGGGATGTAAAAAATGGGCCAAGGCCAGTGTGAGCCCACCCACTTCCTGGGCAATCAGTGCTCAGCCTGCCTTGATGCTTTCATGGGTCACAGAGAGAACAGTCAGATCGTGGGTAGCAGCATCTCTTGATTTTCACTGCCTAATTCCTCACTCTGTGATTCAAGTATTTTCCCACCCTCTTGCCTTGCAGTTTGCTCTTTTGGGCGAGTTTGTGTTTTAAACATACCCTGCTTATTTGCCTCTCCCTTCCCAGTCCAAACAATGTTCCCCTTTCAATATGATTCTGATGCCACTGCTGTACTCACATGGGTACAGATAAATAAATAGTTTAGGTTATGTTGGCAGGAGGGTGCATACTGGTATTCATCTAAATGTCAGATACAGAGAGATGGCTTTGAATGAAACTAAAAACTACATATTAGAGAGGTTTTTCTATTGGTAATGTAGGTCCAATCCTAATTAAAAACTATTCTTGATCTTTTTTAGTTGATTTAAAGAGTTGAGCTGCCCATCTAATCTTATCTGCACTTAAAAAATTAGAGAGCCAAAATAACTGAGATGCATTCATGGTGCATTTTCCAGAGCATAAGTTCGTGTCCTCTGCAGATAAACAGGAAGCGTACCTTAGATTGTTCCCTGTGTGACTATTCTGTGGCCTTTTGCCTCCAGCTGGCCTTTGTGGTTGAATAAAAGATGGGGCACGGAGAAGGGATGGACCCTTGCCAATGGAAATTGTCACCCCAAATTGGTGCAAGGAGCTGTACTGTCATCACTTTTCCATTGCTTGGTCTGTATGTGCGGGACATCTCCAGTTACTCAAACCCCAGCTCTGTGGGGGAATCTTTTCAGGAAAGACTTCACTGCAGGACTAGGAGACATTCATCCTGTCCCACCCCTGGGGAGCCCTGAAAGGAGCTGTATTCCCTGATGCAGCTTACAGCATCAATCCCTAAATACTGCTTTCTCTGTCAGAAGCAGGTATGTGAAAGTTTGAGAAGAGCTCCTTTCAGTCCAGCCCATTGCAAATGAGTTCATTTAGACTGATAAGCAGCACCTCAATCAGATTAAGGCTGTATTGGCCCTGCAAGCTGAGAGAGCTACCTCAGTTTGGTATAAGCTTTCCCATGCAGACAAGGTCTGTGGCTGGCTGGCTCCTCAAATCCTGCAGCTACCTCACTGAAAAATGAGAAGGGTTGGTGTTGTGCCTGGGGAGGCTTTGTGCAGAAAGTGTGTCCTTCGCCTTCAGAGGGCTGAGCCGGGCAGGGCAGCGAGGCTCTGCAGGAGGCTCTGTTCCCTCCTGAAATCCAGCACCTTGGTCAGAACTGATGCTTTAATTTCAGCAAAACCACAGCACTGCTTCCCAGTGCTTCTTGCTGGCCTCCAGACAGAGAGTGAAGATGGTTTATTTTGACTTAAGGAGTGTCCTTCCCACAGATGCATCCCCATCCCTTCCTTAGCTGAGCAGGCCCTACAGGTGTAGAGTTTTGCCTCTGCCATGCAGCCAAGAGAAGCTGCTCACCAGCCACATGTGCAGCTGCTGTTATTTGGAGTGGGGCTTCTGGGGGTTGCTGACACAGTATTTATGGGCGTTGTGTGGATGCTTGATGGCAACTTCCTTGGATTCCCTCATCTACCGGGAACGTGCTCCCTGTGGTAGCTCAGAGGTGCTCCCTGGGTCCATCCCTGGATGCACTTGGCTGTATCTCAGGTGAGTGGCAACAGATTTCAGGGTGAAATACCAGTGCCACAGACCAAACCAGCCTTTACCAGCAGGCATGCAGAAATAGGATTTTTCTGTCTTATCAGCCCTCTGAACAGGAGGACACATAAGGATGTAGTTTCTTCAGGCTCTGGCTGGAGCAGTTAAAGGGAAGCCCTCCCCCCTGTGCTTTAGGCTGCCCCTGCCACCCCTCCATCCCTTTCCACTACAGCAGTGAAAGCACTTGTTGGACTGTGCTGTGAACTCCATTGCTGAAATGATCTGGGTTAAAAATACATCCCTTAACTCTTTACAAGGTTATTTTTAACCCAGATCATTTCAGTGATCCAGTTAACAGCACAGCCCCACAAACTCACACTGGTGCAGGGGAGGGGGGAAGGGGGAAAGGAAAGTCAGGGGAGAATGAGTGGTTGGAAACATAAGCTGTCTTTCTGCTGAAACCAAGACCTTAAGAAACTGCACCCCAAAAGCACTGACACTCCCTTGTTTTCATTTAGCATACTGACAACTACCTTCTCATGGTGCAGTGTTGAGAGCTGAGTGCTGAATACCACTATTTCTGGATCCTGTTGCTGTAATCAACACACTAGCCCCGAGCCTCAGATGCTTTATTGTATCTGCCTCTGAGGCATTATATTTGTCATTATTTTTGCTCTATTTGCTTTTGCTGAGGTAGATTGTATGTGCAGCAATGAAAAGACCCTTATGAGAGTCACAGGGGAGCTTTGCAGCTCTTGCGTGAGCACAGTGTGTGGGAAGGTGGCCGGCATGCTGGGCTGGTGTGAGAACAGGCTGCAGGGAATCATTCCTGTGAAGCTTTGCCAAAACAAAGGAGAGATGTGGAGATCAGGGTCTGGCCTCAAAACCGTGTCTAGATGCAGTTGCATGAGAATGTGGGTGACAGTTGCATAGGACCAGTACAAAAATGTGCAAGAAGTACAGAACTAGTAAAAAAAATGGTGTAACCATCACTGATTTCATAGCTGCTAACTACTCCAGCCATGCAAGGTGCTGTGGAGGTCTTGCTTCTTAGATAAGAGGTGATCCATCTGACCAAAACATCCTGCCTGCAAAAGCAAGCAAGTCAGAGGATTCATAGGGGAGGGAAGGAGAGTAGGGAAGTACAGATCTCTCCTGTCATTTAGCTGGTATTTAAGCTGCTTAAGCCAAAACATTATTGCTGCTTAAGGCAAAACACTTCACTGTGTGACAGATAGTAGAACTTTCCTCTTTTCAGCAGTCAAACCAGGTACACAAATCCTTCAGTATCTGCTTCTGACCCCTACTGGTACCCTTTCAGACTAGCCTTTCCAGTATCACAGACAGTGGTAAAACTGGTGGGATACTAATCCTTTTGGGATGGAGTCACAATTGTTTTCAATTGCAAGGGGAGCAGTCATGACCAAAACTGCTAGCTGAGGGCTCTTGGACCCAGCTGTACGCCAGTCCCAGCAGGACTTTCATACCCAAAGCCACCTCTGGCTTTCCAGTTGTCCACAGGAGTGGAAATTCTCTCTGATTTTGCTTTCATAAGAAACTCATTGTTTGTCGTGGCACTCCCCACTTGTAGCTCAAATCCATCATCTTTAACAAAAGCTCTTTGTGAGTACTCAAATGGTGTGCACAGAGAAACTCTTCAGTCTCTTGACCACTTTTCTGTGGGCCTCTAATATACACCTTCTTTCACCTGGTGCCCACAGTGGGCTCTAGCAGAATTGGCAAATGTCACTGAACCAGGTAATGACATTGCTGGTGAGGTGTTCCCTCTGTGAGATGTTACTACTCCCACATCAGGCAGTCTTACTAGCCCTCTTCTGGCACATTAAATCACCAGCGAAGCTGGGGTTGTGTTAGCCAGAGCTGACTGTGCTGCCGTTTCAAGTTGTCTCTGCTCAGAGATCTCAGCTGCCTTGAAAAGATCCAGGAGGGATGGTGTGGGACATTTCTGTGGGGACCTAATGGTGTTTCCACCAGGCAACCTGTGAGAGAAGCAGGGATCTGTGCTAAAAATAATGGTCTCCCTTCACACAGTCTGCAGAATCAAGGGTTGGTGGGCAGTTTTACTCTCACAACAGAAGCAAGGACTCCAAAGCATAGGTAAGGAGAGGTTTGGTGGGAGGCTCAAACTGGCACATTTGTACATCAAACACAGATAAAGGCAGAACTTTCTTCCCCAGTGCTGCTAAAAAGAACAGGCTCAATTTTAAAAGCAGATGAAGAAACGTGGTGTTCAGAACTGATTTCAAATTTAGTCAATTTTATAAACTTATTTGGAAGAGGAAAGTGAAACAAACCCCTTACAGAGAACTTGCTAGTTGCACTTCCTTTTTTGCAGACAATGCCATGCTTACATTGATGGTACAATTCAATTCCTGTTTATGGCTCTGTCTGACATTTCTCAGAATGTACAATGCTTAGAGACTAATTTTTATGGAACAGTAAAAGACTTTAGTGTAGCAGTCACCAAATTACTGGTTGGCTAAGACTTCAACCTTAGCTCACAGGTTTTAGCCCATGTAGGCTGACCATGCTTCTCTCCTGAAAAGGAAAGGAATCAGCAGTCAGCTGCAAAAAGCACAAAAATCACATCTGAGTAATTTCACTGGTTTTGAGAAAAAAACCCAAAAACAACAAAAAAAAGGAGAGAAAAGGAGCAGAGCTACTTCTCATCATTTAGAAAAGTAGCAGTGGATTATGTCACCATGATGGGAAAGGTGACCAGAAATGGGAGAGGTTGCGTTAATATCGTGGGGCAGGAGAGAGCCAGCACTGACCTCTGGGGTGAGAGAAGCAGATGCCTCAGTCTTAGTTGTGGAAGAGGCTAAGGGTCGGTACACTCTTTCGCATGGGAGTGACAAAGTGAGGCTTCCCACCTTACTCACAGTGGTGGGAAAGAGGAGTGGGAGACTGCCAACCCAGCTCCTGGAAGTAAGAGGAATGGTGTTTTCCTTGCAGTGGAAGAAAGGGAACTTTCTGCATCCAAATGCAGCGCTTCTCCTGACTAGAAGACACAGAACCTGGCACATCACCTGGAAGGGGGAAGGGGGAAAAAGTTTTCAAAAAAGCTGTATACAGGACAGCAGTGTAATTGTCAGACGGGTTCTCAGAAAGGATCCTTCCCTGTTCTTTATTTTCCGTAATCAGAGAGTCTGCAGCTGGCAGTTTCTGCAGGACACAGCCTGTGGGCTACTTGTGCTAATCTTAGAATGGCATGTTCGCTGCTTCCTGTGGCCCGGCCGGCTAAACTCCCTGCCAGCAGGAGCCGTGGTGCAATCGCTGCCTGCAAGCAGCCACACAAGACACTCATGGAATCATTCTAGTCTCACAGCTTTGATCAAAGCAAGAGAGCTGTGTTTTCAGACTGTAATTAAGAGAAAAAGAAAGAAAGAAAAATTCACCCCAAAAACAAGAAGTCAGAGAGGCTAAGAGGAAGTTCAGTATCTTTTCTGGGTAAAACAAAGGGCTGTGAAAGAAGCTCTTGGAGAAAAATGGGCTATGAGGGAGGCAACTCTTCCACCAGAGACACTGAGCACTTGCAGCTCCTCAATTTCAACTGAGTACTCACTTCAGGTATCCATTCTGCCATACCCAGGTATCCTGGGAGCTGGTATGATAAGCCAAGCCTCCCAGTCCATCCTGCTTTCTCCAGGTTTGTTGTTTGCTCCTTCCCCTTTCCAGCCTGCTCTCCCTTCACAGCAGGGAGACAGCCTGCATCTGGGAACTGCTCTCCCTCCCCACTTAGCCCAGCCATCATTTTTCATGTGCAGCAGGTTGCCCTGCTGATTGCTTACCTCATTGTTTCTTCCATTCCATTATCTGCCACTTTTTCTGCCTGTAATTACTCTCATGAAAGGTGAAAAGATGACGGGAAGGTGCATGAAGGTCACTGAGAGGAGACAGTTTGATATGACTTCCCTGGATGCAAGAAAGCTGTCCAAAATGTATGGGAGGTTTAACAGGGGAGATGTAGTCAGGATCCTGGAAACAGGGAACGGAAAATGTCTACAGGGGCTTGTAGGCCTGCGAAAAAGAAGATAGCATTTATTGACAGCATTTATATCTATCTTTCTGAGAAAGGGAAAGGCCCTTTTTCACAATGCAAACAGGCCTTAACCACACTGCTCTCTACCAGACATTTCAGACTAGAGACTGCTCCAAGCTGTGGAAGATGAGATGGTCCTTAATGTAGCCTCCTTGATTTGCTTTTAAACTAGAAACTGGAAGTCTAAAGAAATCACTTCCTTAATGTGATTTCAAGTTTCCACAGTTATTTCTTCAGCCCCTGTACCATGGTTACCCAAAGGAAATGGTCCATACATGGACCAGATTGGTGTTCAGAGTGCCTTTCACCTCCAGCGATGCTGAAGCAGTGGTTAAGTTCATGAGCAGGTCCCTCCCAGGCAGAACAGTGTCAAGGGAGAGGGAAAGGCTCTGCTGGAGCCTTTGGAGAAACAGAAATGTATACCTCTAGCAGTGGTCTTTGGGGAAACTTTCTGACTGAGAAGCAGAAGAGTAGTGGAGACAGTGGAGTGAGAAGTGTGTTGCTGGTCATGCGTTCATGGTGGTGGTACAGGGAGCCAGGTATGAGGTTCAGTACTGATGGTTCATAGCCTGGTTTCTTGTTCTGAGGTCTGCACCTGTAACAAAACAAGGATTGTTGGTTAGTTATTCTCAGTTCCTCTGGTTTGGCTTTCCCCAGCATCAGATACTAGAGATGAAGAACAAATGTTTCCTTTCATCACCTTTGATTTCAAGGCTTTCTACTCATATTGCTCAATACACGCATAGCAAAGAAAACAAGGTAAATGTGGGATGACACCATGGCACTGTGATGTGAGAAGAGCTGCATCATCCAGACTCCAGCACAAGCCTTCTGCTTCTCAGCCTGTTGTCGACCCAGGGGAGGGGAAGCTTCTCTCAGCCATGGTATTTCCTCCTTCTCCCCCACCCACCTGAGTATTTCACTGCCAAAAAAGCAGAACAGCACAGGGACATATCTCCAGGCAGATGTTGCCTTGCTGCGAGGACTGGGAATGACTCCTCGTAGCAAAACCTCCAGAAGAGCAAGGGCAATGGTGACCAGGGCAGTAAAAAAGGTATGGGAGGGCTGAGGAGGTGTATGGGAATGTACTTTACTGTCCTGCTCCATCTGCTCACTGCAGTGATAAGATGGGTAACAGACACTTGGCTTGAATACCTAGTTTGCTTCCATTGGAAAGTATGGAGTATAGGCTCTTCAGCAGGAGTTGAAAGGCTCTGCATGAATTACTGATTTTCTGGGATATTTGAAAATGCTGCTAAATTCTGTCTTCCCAAACCTCTTGCTCTCAGGCTGGGTGGTTGATGCCAGATGTGAGAAACTCTGCTTTAAGTCCCTGTTTACTCTTGAACTTTATAACACATACACATACACAAGCTTGCTTTTCCAAGCCTTCGCTCATAACTTCTTGTTCCCGGTTTGTCAGAACAGGCCAGCAGAGACCAACTCGGAGGTGGACAAGTCAGCATCACCCTCAGTGGCTCAGCTGGCAGGGAAATTCAAAGAGCAAGCAGCCAATATCCCTGGAAAAGAGGTAAGGTTCTCTGCAGCCACCAGCAGGAAATCGAGTGGGAAATTAATCACTTTCCTCTTCCTGTTGGAGCATCAGTGATCTGAGCTTGAATCCCCCTTGATTTTGAATCTTCGCAAAGGACTCATCTCCTCATGCTATTCAAGCTATGGCAGTATCTTCCATGCATTGCTGGCTGGTGGATGAGTTTTTTTGTAAAGCCATATCTTAGGACAACTAGACACTGTAACTCAGACACTGCAAAGCTTGGTAGGGTGCACAGATTTACCCAACAGCAGCAGACAGCAGTGCATGCTTGTCCTGTTTAGGCTGGCTTTTATGGGCAGACAGCAGCAATGAATAATGAAATAGCCAATATTGAGCCATGGAAAAAGAAAGCAAACAACAGATTATGCAGTGTAGAAGCCAGTGGCAGGTCATCAGCATCTCGTTCACAAAAGAAGGTTTCCTCCAGGTAACTGTTTCTTTAAGGGTCTGAGAGAAAGCTGCCTCTTTACTTGCCTTCGTGTCCTCTTCCCAATGACATTTCAGATTCTGTGCCTATCTCTATCATGCTGAAACTTTATTTTACTGAAGGCCCACTATGCCAAGCATTACCTCACACACTATCTTTCACAAGCTAAGCAAAACACTAGAATACCTCTCCTAAGAAGACAGAAAAGTCAGGGTGTTTGTGATAGGAGGTTGACATTTTAGGAGAGCCCCCTGTATCATTATGCCTTTTTCTTTTAGAAGCATAAATGTTTGCTGGTGACCCTTTTCAGGCAGTGTGTGCCCTTTTAGAACTGAACCACTCCCTTCTGCTGCTCACCTTCTGATTCCAGGCTGGGCCTAAGTGTATCCTTCCTGTCACCCCTCCTGTCCTTGGCTGGATGCAGTGGTGACCTCTGCCCTGCAGGGCTGGCATGCCATCATCTATCAGAGGTTAGCAGTCCTGTAGCTGGGCCCCAGGATGGAAATAGCCAATCTTTTCCCAAGCACTATTTTTTTCCCTCTAGTCGCCAGCACACCACTCCATCTGTCACATTACAGTAATTTCCTCTTTTGAAGGTATGGGATTTAATTGCACTAAGTCCCTCACCCTTCAGAAGGGAGAAAGTTCCCAGACCTCTCTTGTGTTATCTGCAGACCTCTGCTGCTCCCAAGCCAGGGCAGTGTGGAGGGGCCTCACAGTGTAGGGAAACTCATTTTCTCCAGAGATAGAGGAGGACAAAGTTTCCTGTCTTTCCTCTCCAAGCCATCTGTCACTTCCCCACTGGCTTTGTCAAGCTGGCTTCAGATTAATGGCTGAGTGGATGATCTTTAACCCTTACTTGGCCCATGCCAGCAGAGAGGATCCTGTCAACCTCTGATACATCCACTGTGGCACAGTGCAGCATTTCATGCAGAATGGTGGAGTTTCAATAGGACATATTATTGCTTCCTAATGTGATGTAAGGATAAGGGCAGGGCTGCCCTGGGCTGCTTAGGGATGCAGCATTGCCACGGCTGGGTGCAGCACCTCCAAAAGTTAAGTGACATCAAGTCTATGCGTCCTCCAAGACAGCCAACTTTATAGAGGGCAAAGACACCATAATGCAGCTTTTCACATGCCAGCCTGTGAGAAGGTAACAAAATTATCCAAATACTTTATTGTGGATATTATCCAAGATCCACAATATTATCCAATTATTTTGGATTATTTTTTTAACACATAGAAACTGTGTTAACAGCTTGGCAGGAAACTACAAACCTGGCATAAAAATGGAGAGAGCTTGGCTTCAATACCAGAGCAATAGTTATACGTTATGCATCTCTTCCTTCCTAGGGAGCTCTCTTGTACCTTTGAGAGCCCAATGACATTCAGAAGGAACCAGTGTCCCTGCCATTAAATTGCCTTGTTCCTTGTCCTGTGGAGAATCTGTTGCTTAGTCAAATTTAAGGTTACAGCTGTGGGCTTGTGCTTGTGAGCTGCTTTTCTTCATTCAAGATAAATTAATGGGGCTGAAATTCTGAAAAAGTCATAATTCTCCTTTTTGCCCCTGAAATATATCAAATGCAAAATAGGAAATTGTGAACCAGGTAGGCAGCTGAGACTCATTAAAGGGAAATCCTGCCAACGACAGGAAAGGGAACAGTAACAACCTCTTGCAATGTGAAGGGGTTTCCAGCAGGATGCTTTGCAGACAAAGTTTCTGGGAAGGCTTCTCTACCCTCTGCAGCTTAGAAGAGCATCTGTTGCACAAAGCCTGAAATGTTGTGGCTTGTACTGTGGAAACAGATACAGACTACTTTTCCAACACTAGGACAGGGTTCTAGATGCTACAGGCACACCTAGCATGCTGGCCACATGCCCATGTGCTAATACCACCTTGTGCTGCCTGTGGATGACTCATTTAGGAAAGCTGAGCCCTGCCACTCAAGCAGGTCACTTACACAGCATGCCCTTTGGTGCTTGAATTTCACTTTATTTTTAAGAAACCTGATTTCCCTGCTGCTGAGTTGGTTGTTTTCTTCTCTCAGGTACCACCACTTAAGCCAACTCGGAGGAAACCACCATGCTCTCTTCCCTTGTATCCCCACAAAACTGAGACAAGTGACAATAATGAGCAAGTGAGTATCAATTTAATAGGGGAACAAGGTCTTTCCTCTCTGCAACCTGTTCTCTCTTGAGACACGAGTTTGGAGGTAGCTGAGAGGTCAGACCGTGCAACCAAAGACATCAATCATGCAGCATCAAACCTGCCCCTGCTCTGACACATGTACTGGCTCAGAGTGGGCTCCATGCTGTTTCCCTCTCCTGCAGCATGGATACACAGCCTATTTCTACTGCTTTTGTTTTTACTCTTAGCACACCGATGGATCCATCCAGTTACCACTGGATGTGGTAGACTTGAACAGTGCTTAGCACAGGGAGCACCCATGCTGGTTGTTGGGCATAATGGTGTAATAGTTCTGCTCATGAGATTTTTCCATTTTCAGAAAAAGGGAATAATTAATCCAGAGTGAAAGGAGGGTTTGTTGGCGGTACCCACAGAATATTTCTTCAGATGTGTTCCACACAGCACCCTTGAATAAGCAGGTCCCAGTAAATGGGCTGCTACTCACCCAATTTTATGCTCAGGCCCCCTCTGGTCACTCTGTCCTTCTGTATTTCAGGGTATGAGGTCTACCCACCAAATTTCACGTTGTCATCTGCTCTTAGCAAGTGGGTAGTTCTTTATCCTTCTTATCTGTGAGCTACAGGCTCTTGCTGCCTCCATGCCAAAGGAGCATCTCATGAGCTTTAAAATCTTAGGTTCCTTCCTTTACCTCTGGACTTCAAAAAAAGCAGTATGCCCCTCCTCAAAGCAATGTGCTCCCTTTCTGAAACTGTTTCCAGCCTTTTCATAGCTCTACCTTTCCTGCCATTCAGGCCCTTCCTCCCTATACTAATTGGATATCCTTCAACTCGGTTAGTCAAGTCACTTAGAAAGTCTTTCCTGTCACAGAAAGTTCACAATATTTGCCAACAGTAAGGCTTTAAGAGGTAGAATTTTAACCTGTCTGGTCCTGAAGTAATATCAGGGGAAACTGTGTAGTAAGCTAGACACCTTAGTGAAGGCAATGTAGGAGCAGAGCCATTACACATGACCTAAGTCAGACACTTCAGACAGCAGCCCTTTTCCCCCAGAGGAAGACTTCATGTATCTATCCTTAGGATGGCTAGATAACAGAAAGAGAATGGGGTCAGGAAAGAATAAACCAAACTTTTATGTGGAAACACTATATGAGGCTTCATTTGCTTCCCTACTAGTAGTTTCTGCTTACCTCTTCCAAGTTTTCTGCCTTTATTATATTTCCTCTTTTTCACTTACTTTACTGTGATGTTTTCATGTTTCATTTTGTGTTGCAGAAGCGGTCTCCAAACGCTTGCCCCATTCCCAAGGTCAAGGTGAAAAGCTCACCCATGATTGAAAAGCTGCAGGTAGGTCCTGGCAGAACCCACATGGCTTCCTCAACAAATTAAAACTCATTGGCATTTGCCATAGCTACTTCCCTTGCAGAGCAGCCACAGGGGAAGGAGATCCAGGAGCCAAGAGTGACAGCCAGGTAAACAGTGCAGTGATCCCCAGGCGTGTCCATACACGTCAGTGCATGGATCAGGATCACTTGGATCTGTGGAGTACATGGGTGGGCACAGGCCTGGCAGCAACACTGCTCAAGTAGGGAGCAGATGCAGGAGCCTCAGTTTAAGTGAGAAAAAGTGAGGGGAATCCTGGCTGAGACTTTTTCCATCTCTTTCTTCACAGCACTCTCACTCACACTGAGCCACATGTAACTATTGGGGAGCTGGCCTTGAGCACAGGCAGCTACAAGCCTGGCAGCAGCGAGTGCGCTCCAGGCTCTGGCTCTCCTGTGTGTGTGCCTGGATCCGTGCTTCCCTTGTCTGGATTCCCCCAGTTACACACAAACACACCTGGCACTTCCTGTTCTTTCTGTATGTCTGTGGTGCCTGATGCATGCTGCTGAGGGCAGCTCAGCACCCAATGGCCTGAAGACAGAGTGCCCTGCCCCTGCCAGCCACCTCTCCTGGCAGCGCATGTCCCTCCAGAGCTCTGTGCCTCCTGGCCACCCTGGCACAGCCTAAGCCTATTCATAGCACTGTCCCTCCTGATGCACACAAGGACATTTGCCTACCGGAGCTTCTCAGTGAGAGGCCAGCAGGAAGTGTTTTTCACAGTTAATAACAAACTTGCTTCTTTTCACAGTCTTCTCACAAATGCTTGGATCATTCAGAAGACCTGCAGATCAGGCTGGAAAATGAGAGTTCTCCTTGGATACATGCAGGGATGATTTAAATCTTGAAGTGATTGCTGGCTGCTTGTTCAGATTTTCTGCCAGCTCAGCCACTACAGACTGTGGTGGCTTGGCTGGGTCACTGGAAAATCCTTAAAGGCCTCAGGATGACAAAAGAACATGTCCTGAGTTCCAGCTGCCAGGGAAAGACAAATGTCCAGTCATAACTTCTCTGCCCAGACTTGTTTGTTGACGGTGTCACCAGGAGAGACCCATAACCAGAAGGTCTGTGGGTTGTGACAGCTGAGAGATGTGGCAGGGCAAGGGTTCCCCTGCGTGGTTATCATGGGTAGCACACGCTGCTGTCATGCATGCCCCTGATGGAGTTTTTCTTTGCAGGCCAACCTGGCTTTTGCTCCAGCTGCTCTGCTGCCAGGAGTATCTCCCAAAAGCCCTGGTCTGAAAGTCCTGGTTTCTCCATTCAGCACGCCTCCCTCAACACCCAGCAGCCCAGGAACTCAGTCCCAGCCCAGTGAGGCAGGCGAGACTCCCATCAGCTTTGATCAACCCCCAGAGAGCACTCAGCTGCAGTTCTACAACAAGGTAGGATATGTGCTAGGATTTCTCCATCCTAAAAGCCTTGCTTATCGCTTGGGGATGAAGAGGAAGAAGAGTCTGAGCCCTCAGTTGTGCCTTAACAGTGTGCATTTGTGGCCTAGAGAGGAGATCCACGCACCAGGTTCCAAATAGCTTTTCAGTGTAGCTTTGTGGAGTCCCCTCTCTGCCTGCCTGCATGTGGAGCTTCATGGTTCAGCAGCTTCAGAGGCCTTCCTGGCGCAGGAAGGGATGAAAAGGCAGGACCCAGTCACCTCAGCTCGTCAATAACAGGGTGGCTGGTGCCAGGGAGTGCTGTGAGCAGGTGGTGCCACATCCCAGCAAATGTTTGAGGTGGATCAGGCTCAGTTTAGGGCCATGCAGAGCACGATGGTTTGTCAGGTCTCAGCAGAGAGTGCTCAGCACTTAAATGGGAAGCTCTAACCTGCATTCACAATCACCAACTGGAGTACAGACTCCTTCCTCAACCACCAAACTGCCAAGAGTAGAAAAGGCTGAGACATCCAAGGTCAGCAGCATCTGTGTAATGAATCCTTGGGTTTAGGGTCTGACTTGGACAAAGAGTCACAGTTTAAATTGGGACAATGATCGTTGGCACCATCTTTACAGAAGAAAGGGAGGCTTATATTAGGTAACTGCTTGTCCTATAAAGTAGTGTCCCAGCATGAGGGAGCCCTCTTCCCTTACCTCTCAGGGAGCCCTCTTCTCCTTACCTCTCATTAACAGAGCAGAAGAAGTGAAGCCACCGGGGTAGCAATAAAATTTCCCATGGTGTTTTCCTCTTGCGCTTTCCTGCTTTCCAGTACCACTTTCTTGACTGCTACAACGTCTGCTGTTCCTGCCTCCCAGGTGCGGACACGAGGATCAATAAAGCGCAGGCCTCCCTCCAGAAGATTCCGAAGATCTCTGTCCGAGTATGGAGATGGGGAAGATTTAGGGGTCAACTTATCCTCTCCAGAAAATGGTGCCAGGGAAGATGAAGTCTTTGGGCCTAATGACAAGATAGAGGAGGCAGAAACAGGGAGCAAAGAGCAAAAGAAACAGGCAGTGTCTGATGAGAAACCCCCATCAAGGAGAGGATCCAGCAGGTCTGAGGATGAAGAAAAAGGGAGCAAAGAGCAAAAGAAACAGACAGGGTCTGATGAGAAGCCCCCATTAAGGAGAAGATCCAGTAGATCAGAAGATGAAGGGGAAAAACAGGCAGAGGAAATGACTCCTTGCAAGACTAACGCAGGGAATACAAAGGAGGAGGACGTGTATCATAATGCCCCAGGAGAGGAGAACTCTTCCCAGCCTTCCTCTGGAAACAAGGAGATGTGTGAGGGTCGCCAGGGAGAAAAGCAGCAAGGCACTGCCTGTGAACAGGGAAAGGGGGAGAAGGAGAAGGAAGAAGCTGAAGCTGAAACAAAGGAGACCAGTGAGAGCACAGACACACAGAGAACATCAGACACTGAAAAAACACCACTGGCACCTGAAATGCTGCAGGATGCAGTGGGATTAGAGACTGCCAGTGAGCCTTCAGAATCAGCCATGCAGGAAGAGGGCACAGCATAGTTGTGACACACAGGTAAGGTGGGTCAGCATGATGATGGCTCCTAAGGCACCTGAGGGTTTTGCTATTAACGAAAATCGCAACTGTGAGAGAACACAACAATTTTGCTGCTCCCTACATGTCAAAAGTCTCAGCTCTCAGGCCTGCAGCGGCTGTGAGGCAGGGTATTAAAAATGACCAGCCCTCCTGGGTGGTGTCACAGCAAGGATGGAAAAGAAGCAAAACCAGTTCTGGATTTAGTATAATGGAGAGGCTCTGCTCACCAGCCGTCCTGCTCCATTGCTGTTTTGAAAGCAATTTGAAAGTATTTACAGTAAAACCAACATTTCCCCAGCAGTAACCATGTATATACTCTATCAATATGACTCCTTACATACACATATTTATATGTGTGCACACGTTGTATATACACATGTGTACATATACATTCTCTATGTGTTTAGCCTGTTAGCTTGGCCAGCAAACCCAGTTCACACCAGTTTCATGATCAGCCCTGCAAGTGTGCAAACATGGGCCTTTGCCACTTGAAATAAAAGAGGATTTCCACTGGCTAAAGTAGGGCTTGTTCTGTGCACTTTCTTATGTATTCTATAACCACTGATAATGGCCACAGATGCCTGAGGAAATGTCTCATTCCACCTCAACCACCTATCTCTTCTTCAAATGCTTCCTTGGTTTGGCAAGGAACAGCTGAAGGAAGGAGACTGGTGCTCAGGCTGCAGCTCCCCTTCACCACCTAGCACAGAAACTACCAATGTACCCCAGGACACAGACTTCCCAGCACTGTATTTACTTAGACCCATGATTATTTTTCATTATTTCCTTACTTACTTTCCCTTCTCAAAAGGACATACCCAATCAGGGCAGAGGAGCTTTACGTGACTAGGAGCCATCTAATCCAAGCAAGGTGGAAGCTACTGGAAAACCTTCAGTGGCAGGAGAGGAGCAAAGTACAGAAATCCCCTGAGGTCCAGAGTCTTCACAGAGCTGAGTGGCTACTCACTGGCTCTCTGCACCATCATATTTTGGGACAGCCAGAGCAAGTGACTGTTCGCAATCTCTTCAGAGTTCAAAACTCAGGTGTTGGCTGATGTTCCTTGGTGATACCTGGGGACTGAGGGACCTGATACCTGCTGTCCTGGAGCCAACAGCCACCACCACTCCTGGTCCTTCTACTTCTTCATCCTGCTCCAAAATGTCTTTTTCTTCTCCCCTGCATTGGTCTTAGATGAAGTGAATCAGTTACATACAAATATACACGTATGGTGCCTTTTTGGTAGCGTCTTTTGAAATACTTTGGGTTTTGAAACTTCAGTAAATAATGTTTTAATAATAGGAAACAGTATGTTTTCTCTATGTGTGCTGTGTGGCAGACAATGTGAACCCTGAACATGGGGAAAACTCCTAGAACATTGATCATAAAAATATAAAATCCCTTTGAAGTGGAGGTTGAGCTGGCTGATCTGTGAAACAGCCAGCTGTGGTAGGCTGGTAGGTTCTGTGTGCTTCAACTTTGGGGTGTTTTTAGTGTGGTGGAAAGTGACAACCAGCAGATTGGATGCAAAGAAAAGATGTGCTGAGTAGGTCAACAGGGCAAGTTCTCTTACCTGGCTCTGTGTTCCAGTTCACATTTAGAAGGGCTGCTTGTCCATCAGTCTTTCTCACTTCCAGACCCTATCCAGTCTTTTTTGAAACTTTTAGTGTGTGGCCACCAAGAGCCACTCATGATGGAAAGCATCCGAGCTTACTGGAAACAGCCAATTGATTTTGTGCAGATCAAAGAAGAAGTCTTAGCTGGCTGAGTTTCCAGTGGTATGGCCTGACTGACTGAATTGGCAAAGGTCAGGCTGCCAGTCCCTCCTAACCACTTATGCACTGCACTAGACTTGCATCCACTCTTGGGCTGCTAGTTAAAGTCATGGGCTAGGAGTCACTACGATTTTCATCTGGAGAGTATATGGGGAAGGATGGATATCAGACCCTCACTTGACCGGTTTCCTGACAGGAGTGCTTGAAGCTGTATTGGCCACACTGAACAAAAGACTGCTCTGGCTCAAGACCATGAGGCTCATGTCCACAGTGTGATGTGGAGCTGTGGACAAGTCTGGGCTCACTGGAGACAATGAGTCAGACTTGTCAAAAGCTGAGTCGAGGTGTCAGCCAGCTGTCAGGTGATGTGAACAGTCGGGGGCCAGTGGTTAAACCTGCTGCCAGCTACCTGGTACCCAGCAACACACACGGCTGCAGAGACCGAGGGCAGAACATCCCGCTCCTCTTTATCCATCCCAAAGCTCCTCCTAGCAAACATTAAGCTGAGCAGGGTCAGAGGCTTGGCTTGTCCCTGTCTCTCTGTAGAGGGACAAGCATTTCACATCACACAGCTCACATCTGTCCTCTGGCGGGCTCTGCAACACAGCAGTGTTACAAACCTGTGGGATATCCCCTTTGTGTTCACCAGCTATAAAATCACAAGGAAAGAAGAGGCTTTGTGCTGTGCCTTTCTTTTCCCAGGTGAGAGCACTGAAGTTGCACTTGCTGAGAGCCAATGGCACTTGCCCTCCTGCATATCATGGGCTTGTTGGCAAACACAACCTCTGCATCTTTTTGAGCCATGCTGTGGAGCATCATTGCCTTTGAATCCATTTTAACCTGCTTGCTATAGCTTGTATTCCAGGGCAGGCTGCAATCATTTGCTGTACTCTGTCTCTTCTCTCGGCAGAGTGTCACATCTGGATGTGAGTAGTTGCGCCTTACTGTATATACAGACATGTGTGTGCCTGTTTAGAGAACGTGTATGTGTGTGCCAAGCATGGGAATGGAAGTCTGAGGGAGAAACAATAAATAAATGGTGGAATAAAAAGAAAGCAAAACAAAAATCTGTGTGTTTTGTTTCCTCCTGGAGAGATGAAGAAGCCTGAGAAAGAAAGGACAGACCTGGTAGCAGCAGGTAAAATAGGGGTGGGATTTCCACTGCCATTAGAACAGTTTAACATTTTAACTTAATATGTTGTAGTGTTTATTTTTTGGCGACAGCAATAACCAAATGTACTCAATCACAAAGGAGTGTGTTCTTTGGGACAAGCTGTGGCACTGGAAAATGGCGTGCTTCCTGCACTAAACCTGCAGGTATCCAGTACCTAGGAACAGAAGAAAGCAAAGCCATCTAGCCTAATGCCATTTCTCCAGCAGCATCCTTGTTCAGAGGAAGCATAAAAACCCAAGGCAATACATACTCATCTTTCCTGTGAGAATTCCGAGTTTCTGGCAGTCAACAGTTTTAGAGGCTTTCTGGAACAGTTGCATCACTGTCTTTGACCTTGATGGCTTTACAAGTAGCAGGAAGAAAAGACACGTTTCTCAGCTGCAGGCACCCAGACACCACTCTCAGGGCAGCGCTGTCTCAGGCAGCACACAAACCTCACCCCAGCTGCAGGCCAGGTGAGACCAATTTCAGAAAAGCATCTTTGGCCAGCATGAGCATTATGACACAGCATACACTGGGTATGTATCCCTGCCCCATCCATATTATCAGGAAACTTTGGCTTGGGCAGCCTTGTCTCCTATCTGCACAAGGTGTATAGAGACCAAAAGTTTTGACTGCAATGCTGACCACAGCTTGGCTGGGTGTGTGGGGTGGGGGAGCCTGTTCAGACATATCTGTCAGATTTCCAGGCCAGGAGTGTGTCACGTCAGCTGTAAGCACATCTGGTCAAATGGGAAAACAGTCTCAGCAAGAAAAGCCTGGTAGAATTTATGCAATCCCTCTGGTATGGATGGTGCCTGAAAGATTTAAAAAAAAGGTAAAGCACAAACTTTATAAGCCAGAAGAGCTTTATACTGGAGGGGTGAGGATGGAAAACTGAGCAAGAAAGTGGAGAAAGGAATGTGGCACAAGAGCAAGGAGTGCTATTGTCGTGTTTGTTTGCAATCTTGTTTTTATGGTTTTTGATTGAACTGTGTTTAAACTAGTGTCAGCCTCAGGAAAGTATTGGAAGGGTAAAGACCAAGCAACTACTGAGGAATAGGGAGGAACAGGACTTTCTGAAAGACCTGGAATGCAGAGGCATGGAAACATCAGGGTGACAGGAAGCCCTAGCACTATAGAGCACATCAGGGACAAGTGGGATGCAAGCCAGGAAGGTGCTGTGGGCTCAGAACGCAAAGGCGATGCTTGTGGCTCCCGTGGGCGCCCCTCCCGCGCGTGCCGCACCCGCCGGTACCGGTGCCACCCCCCCCCCCCGCACCGCCAGGGGGCGCAGCGCACAGCGCGGCCCGGGATGGACCAAAGCCACGGGGGTATCCTATTCCCCCGCCTCCCCATCCCCCGGGAACGAGCTCGCCCGGCCTCGAGCGCCACCGGCCGTTCCTGCACGGTGCGCGCGCGCGAACGGGGAATGGGAACTGGAGTGGGAAGGGTGGCTTGTTCCTGCGCCTCTGGGATGAGCGCGAGAGAGGGATCTGCGCAGGGGAAAGGAGGGAAGCGCTGAGGAGGCCGCTGCTCCCCCCGGTGGGACTCGGAGTCATCGCTAACCAGCGTAGGGTCGGGGAAAGGGCGATGCCACGGGTTATCCTGGGGAAGGAGGCGGGAGGGACCGCAGGGAGAAACGGCTTCAGCCTCGCAGTTCGGGAGAGGAGCAATGTGTTCCGGAGCGGTGGGCAACGCCTCTGCCAGTATGGTGGTGGCCAGGAAAGACAGACCCACAAAAGCAGTGACGCGGAAGGCTGGGGCGGGAGCAGGCGAGAAGTAAGTGAAGTGCTGAATTGGGGAAATACCGTCAGACCGGCTCGTTGGTCTAGGGGTATGATTCTCGCTTAGGGTGCGAGAGGTCCCGGGTTCAAATCCCGGACGAGCCCGTTGGGAAGGGGGCGTGACAGCGCTTTCCATTTTGCCGTCCGCGGTACCTTCCTGCGATTTTGCGCCTCGGGCCCATCCGCAGCGGGAGTGGGGCGCGGGAACGGCGCCGGAGCGGTGCCGCGGTGTGCGGAGGCAGAGCAGCTCCGTCTCGGCGTTAGGTGAGGAGGAAGGCCGGGAAAATTCGGGGTAGCGATACGTGGTGCGAGACGAAGAAGAGTGGCCGCTGGTGAGTTATTCATGCTTTTCCTTGCACCGAAAAGGAACGGGTGGGTCTCTTTGTAAGTCACGTCGGCGTCCCTTCGCTAAGTGCGAGAGCCGCCGTTGCTGCCCGAGGAGCGCAGCGGAGAAGGGCAAAACAAAATAAAAAAACCTGGGCTCGTCCGGGATTTGAACCCGGGACCTCTCGCACCCTAAGCGAGAATCATACCCCTAGACCAACGAGCCGCCATGACGGTGTTTTCTCTCCCTTCCCCAGGAACGCTCCGGTGCTGCCGCGCAACCTCTGGTCGGGACACCTTCTGCTAGTCCCAGCTGCGCAGCCCATCCCGCTTCCTGCGGCGCTCCGTGTTCCTGGCAGGGCACATGCGCTGTTCCCATGTTTGCTGGTGCTCCTCGCCTTCTTGCCGAGCGCTGTGGTAGCCGTGTCTCCCCGTGGGTGCGAAAGCTTCTTGTACGTGGCGAGCCACTAACCGCGGCAGTCAGGCCGCAAACCCCAGCCCGAAGAGGGGAAATTCGTGGTTCATTTCCATAATTTCAAACTGTACCACAGTCAAATAGTGGCGACGTTACTTTCCGACCTTACAGGTGATGGTTTTATGCAGTCCTGTTCAAATAGAGTTTTAGAACGCAGAGGCTGGTCAGGCTAGAGGTCAGTGCTATCTTGGCTTTTGCCTCCTTACAGTAACAGCCACTAAACTAATTTTTGCATGTATCCTAGGAAGCTGGGGAGAAGGTAGGAGGGAGAGACAGGAAAAGGAATTGCTTCCATTTTATTTTCTTTCTTATGTATGAAGGTTATCACAAAGACTCGTGGCTCAAATTCTTCCTTAGCATCAATTCAGCACTGGAATAGCTCATCACATCCTTTTCCATCATAAGTTTTCCTCAGAACACTTAGCCTTACATAGTGCGGAATCCAAGACATTATTCTTGTGCGGAAAAATTCACTACACCAGAGGTTTATGTCCAAAAGGGAGAGGGGATAGAGGAGTCCTATAACTTTATTCGAATAAAGGGAGAGAGTCCACTAGTCCATACCTCATGGGGTCTCTTGAGGCTTGAGAGGACACAGCCCCCTTTTATCCTAAATTCCCGGCCGCATGTTGCTCTCTTCCTTTCCCCATTGGCTGAGGTACTAGGCAGTTACAGACTTCCCGAACCGCCTACTACATATTCCCCCTTGAACATGTATCCCCCCTGCATCATCCCTCATATGACCATTAAAATGAGCTTAAGTCCACCCTGGACGGAGAAGTTAATATTCAGAAGTCTGTTAGGCCTGCGCATTTTCTATTAAAGGTTAAAAGTTCAGGCTGTTTGTGTTCAGTGGGTCCACCTCGAGTCAAACTGTCTGGGTTCTGTAACAAACCTGCAGCTTGAGGTTGGCAGAGACATTAAGACTCATTAACGCTCATTCTTCTTAATGACCTTCACCCACCCAGCCATTTGTAAAGACATTAGCACCCATCTTTCCAATCATTCTTAATCAAATTATAGAAAAGCCAAGTTATTGAGGAGAAAGTGAGGAGAAAATGAGGAATGTGTCTTTACAAATAAACTGTGAACCTGGTTACAGATAAGGTCGGAGACAGACCAAGGCCTGGAAGATTAGCCATCAGGAGGAACCACCATAAGACAACTGAGGAATGTTACTAATTGACACGGATAGTTGCCTGGACAAGACCGTGTTAACTCCTCAATACAGTGAAGAAAAACAGAGACTTAAGGAACCATAAAATATCGTTTGTTATACTAAGAAACGGGAGGGGGGGCGGTGTGCATGTTAGAGACAGACACTTAGTATGCGATTCGGGAAGTCTGTACTTTCCATGTACCTCAGCCAATGGGGAGAGGGAGAGGGCTAATGCGGCCGGGAAATTGGGATAAAAAGGAGGCTCCGTCCTCCAGCAATTTGAGAGACCCCATAGGAAATGCCTATGGCCTCTCCCTTTATTCGAATAAAGTTATGGGACTCCTCCGCCTCCCTTTTGGACATAAACCTCTGGCATTGTACATTTTTTCGCACATTATGAAGTAGAAGACTGAGAGGGGATCTCATATATATATATATATATAAAAATATGTCGAAGGTGGATGCCAAGAGGATGGTGCCAGACTCTTTTCACTGGTGCCCAGTGACAGGGCAAGGAGCAATGGCCATAAGCTAAAACACGAGAAGTTCCACTCAACATGAGGAAGAACTTCTTTACGTTAAGAGTGACAGTGCACTGAGTAGGCTCCCCAGGGAGGTCATGGAGTCTCCCTCTCTGGAGACATTTAAACCCCACCTGGACATGTCCCTGTGAAACCTGCTCTAGGTTCACCCTGCCTTGGAAGAGGGGCTGGACTGGATGATCTCTAGAGGTCCCTTCCAGCCCGCACAACTGATTCTGTGAAAAATGGTTCCCAAACTCTTGAAGGTCTGTGTGCAATTACTGTGCTGCTGCCTGCTCTGAGTTTTGAAAAAAACACTGTACTTCTATTTAACGAAAGTAAACATGAATGTGGCATTTTCTTCCAGTCACAGTTCCTCCCAACTTGCAGAAGAAAAAGTAATGTTGTAATGGACATCCAATGCTTTCTTGTACAAATAGAGCCTGCTTTTTTTTTGTCTCTCATATTCTTCTATTACTAATTCAAAATGAATGTGTTGGGTGGGATATTTTTTGCAGGAATTTTTGCATATCTTTGCACACTAAACAGTGTCTAGTGTTCAATTCTTCTAGGAGGTACAGAGATGCAGACTAAAAAGAAAACAATCAAAACCATAAAAAATGTAAAATCAGTCTGAATATATTTACTTCTCCTTCTAGAAGTTATTATCCCTTTTTTTTAACATCAAAATCCTGCTTGCTCTCTCTGGCAAGCTAGTAGAGTCCTCTCCAAAACAGTAGGATAACAAAGGTCTGAATTTCTAACATAAACAATGACCATTTAACCTCTTCCCCAGTGATACACATTGGTTTAGATATTCCTTTTGTGATAAGCAAAAAGAAAAGAAGAGTGCTTTTCCCTCTCTTGTGATACTGAATGCTGATGTTACTGTATGTGGGAAAGCTCAGAACAAGTTGGGCAGCTCGAGGTCTGAGCTGTCCTGCCCTGTCACTGCTGTTTGTCTGACCTTAGGAGGAATGGATTCAGCATGAAGAGAAGCTCTTCATATGCAGACTGAAAAACATCAGTTCGTTGCCAGCTAAGTAAGCTGAATTTCTAAGAAATTTGGTAAATACCAGTATTATTGCTAGACAGAGTAGAATGACACAGCTGGAAAGAAGAAGAATGGCAGCAACTGTATTAGGGTTAGCTTTTGAGGGAGTTGTGTGCTGAGTTAAGGAATTGTGTGGTACAGCTTGTAGGGTGGGCATTTAGCAGATTACTCCAAAAAGTGTTCCCAGTTCTTTATGTCATAACCTTAATAGTAACATGTCATAGCGTACAAATGCAATATATGTTCCTCAGGACAATTAAGTAGTTCCAGCACCCCGTTTCCCCTCTGGAAATAGCAGAAGAGAATAATTTGATGCTGTCTATCTGGATAAAGAAGGTTCTGCTGTGAGTAGACCAGATGTCCTTCCAGATGTTCTCTGTAATGTACAACTGTATTACTACACAACAAATGGGGCAGTTGTAGGGCTGTTCCTGTGGCAGTGTGATTTCAGCTCTGTCAAGGGAGAGAGAGTGTAGGTGAGGGGCACGTGTAGGCTTATTAGTACATAAAAAGGGAACGTGTGAGCTCCGTGTGGGACAGCAAATTTGAGAATAAGAAAAATGCAGTATTTTAAAAAAACATTTAGGTTTACTATCTTGCAAAATGCCTAGAGAGGTGAACCTTGGCTTGTTCAGAGGACAGAACATTTTTAAACTGTGCAGTACTGAAGGATCTGAAGGTAAACAGAACTCTGGGTACTGAGGTGCTTCCGTGCTGGTAAGAGCACTTCCAGTCACTCAGGAGAGCTGTAAGGTCAGGTGGAGTTTCCATGGAAGAGAAGAGCTATGAGGAAGTATTGAGGCAAAAGGGCTTGGAATGAAAGGCTTATCACTGCATATCAGTTTCTGCTCCATTTGGAAAGCGGGGATATTGATGAGCTGGCTAAAGACCCATGCCCAAGGAAAGTGAGAGGGACCAAATGAGGTGCCAACTATACAAGGTCAGAATTCCCCTGTGATAGGATGAGTTGCTGGTGTTGTTGATATTTATTCCCAAGTGGTGCCCTGGAATTCTGGTCGCCTGGGTTTCTAGAAAACATGTAAAACAGTTCGATGAGGAACATGCTCCAGAGCTTTCTCCTAGGATGTAAATAATGGATGCATAAGCTATTAGATTTTAAATCCCATGAGAACAGTAACATGGCATCTTGTATCACAGCTGGAAAAAAATAATCTGCCTGTGTTTTTGCAGGAGCTTGCTTTGTCATGGCCCTCCTCAGCATGGCACATGGGAGTGGGCCTTTCTTGTGGCCTCTTTCATCTGCAGGTGTGATGAGGTGGCCAGTGGGTGGCAGGGAAACTGGTGACACAGGCATCTGGAGGAGGAGGACTAGCATCTGTGGAGCACTGGGCAGCAGCAGAGCACATCACAGGCCTCTGAAGTCTCATGGATGCAGTGAGCAATAGCCTTGAGATATGACTCAGCTTGTGCAACTTCCTTAAAATACATAGTTTAGGAAAAGAAGGGACAACACTACAAAGAGGTTCTCGAAAGCAAGGAGGAAGAGGGAAGGCTGAAAGCACGGTCTCAGGGGGTGTGTAACAGCTGGGAGTCCAGTCAGCAAGCCAAGGGAAATTCCAAGCAGGTATTTTCAGGTGAAAGGCAAAAGTGTTTATGTGATTGGTGTAGCAGGAGAGCTTCTGAAGAAGTCTGTACTTACAGGCAATACACGCTGAAACAGGATCTCTGACTTAACAGGGAAGAACAAGCAGGATTTCTGTGGAGGCAGGAGGAACCACCATTGTCTGTGCTTGCAGCAGCGCTCTCCTGCTTCCCTTCGGATAAGTGCTTGTTAGCTGGCACCGTAACGTGCACCCAGGGGAACTTGAGGCTTTCAGAGAGGTTGGGGCAGTAAATGAGCACCGCGATCTGCTCCCACTGTCACTTGCCTTTCGAGAACTGAGCTGAGTGATGCACCGTAGGAGACTTCCATAGTTGTGAGTGCTTGGGACACCACACTGCTGTGATCAAACCACCTGTGATCCTCATGGGCCACAGCCACCCCAGTGTTCCTGTGGGGGCCTTGACTAAGGGAAGCACAACTCTACTGGAGTGACTGTCAGCTATTTCCAGACAGGTTCAGGTTCAGTGCCAAGTGGGACAAGTCAGTACCGTACCTCTGAAGGCACTCGCATAAGCTTTCCATACAGCAGGGTAACTGTTGGACAGCACCAGAGTCTGAGGCAGTCCTGTGGGGAGTGGCTGAGGGAGCTGGGCATGTTCAGCCTGGAGAAAAGGAGGCTCAGGGGGGACCTTATGTCTCTCTATAACCACCTGAAAGGAGGGTGTAGCCACGTGGGTTTCAGCCTCTTCGTCCAGACAACCGGCCACAGGACAAGAGGACATCGCCTCAAGTTGTACCAGAGGAGGTTCAGGCTGGACATCAGGAGGAATTTCTTCACAGAAAGGTTGATTAGACATTGGAATGGACTGCCCAGAGGGGTGTTGGGAGTCACCATCTCTGGAGTTGTTTAAGGAAAGACTGAACGTAGCACTCAGTGCCATGGTCTCGTTGACATGGTGGTGTTCGGTCACAGGTTGGACTCGATGATCTCAGAGGTCTTTTCCGACCTGATTGATTCAGTGATTCTGTGAGTCAGCGTTTCTGTGATCCCTCGGGATTCATGGGCCGCAGCAGAGGCCCCGCAGAGCCCGGGCACGGCGCGCTCGCGCCCGCGCAACACCGCCCGACGGCCGCGGGGGGGGGCGCTAGTGACGCGCCCGGTGGGGGGGCGGGACAGCACGTTCCCTGCGTGCATAGGTCACCTGGGCTTGACTGATGGCTCACTGTCCAATCCTTACAGAGAAGCGGGTCAGGGCGCGGGCGGGGCGAGGGGGACTTGGGGGGTGTGTGTGAGTGACAGCCGCGGCAGCCTATGGGCGGGTAGGG